>WAAB01009242.1:83650-94871 GCA_013389865.1 Piaya cayana | reverse complement strand
TCTCTACAACTACCTGAAAGGAGGTTATGGAGCGGAGGGAGCTGGCCTCTTCTCCCAAGTGACAGGGGACAGGACAAGAGGGAATGGCCTCAAGCTCCACCACAGGAGGTTCAGGCTTGACATAAGGAAATCATTTTTCACAGAAAAAGTCATTGGGCACTGGAACAGGCTGCCCAGGGGAGTGGTGGATTCACCTTCCCTGGAGGCGTTTAAGGCACGGGTGGACGAGGTCCTGAGGGACATTGTTTTGTGTTTGATAGGAATGGTTGGACTTGATGATCTGGTGGGTCTCTTCCAACCTGGTTATTCTATGATTCTATGAAAATACAGATAGATGAATATAGGAAGTGCAGCCTCCGAATTTTATTCTCCTTGCTATAGGTGCTGGCCTTGTGAAGAAAGATTGCACTGTAACTTGTAGAAATACACATTCTTGATAACTGTGCATCGCCTAAAGAAAATATTATTTACTGACAAATTTGCTTATATTTTCTAATTACTGGAGTTCACAAAATGCTAGAGGAACCATATGTCTTTTTAAATTGCACTTTTACCTGCAACCAGAAAGAATAGAGATATGAGTAAAGGAAAGCAATATATATTATTCCTAAATTTAGTATCACTTATAATTGCTTACTATTTTGACAAAAGAAAAATGTTTTCCACATTTTTCTGTGGTTTACAGGAGGTTCAAGATCAATTTTTAGTTGTAATGATTTTTTTTCTCATTTTAATCATTCTCAAAATCTGCAGGATAGGAATCTGTTCTCATTTCTTTCTTCTCAATTGTGTGCAAAATGAAGATTGATTAGTGTAGATCAAGCAATTGTTTTAAGAGGAATCATTCAGGAAAGTTTACTATGAACAAAAAATGTGTACTTAAATCAGAATTCTGTGGTACCCACCAATGTAGGATTATAACATCTGAAGAAGATGAGATAATCTTCTTTATGCAATTATTGTCATATCTTCCTATACAATCTTGATAAAAATACATATTGATTGCAATGGATGAAACATGAAATCAAACTTTGACAAAAGCAAATGCAAATATAGGAGGGACTTTTCCTGGTGGTCTTTTTTCTAGCTTGTTCATATATTTAGAATATGCTTGTTCATTCCGCTCGGACCCTTTCCTCAACTACTTCCTCAGTTTCCATTAATTTCACAGAATCACAGAATCACACAGAATCACCGGGTTGGAAGAGACCCACTGGATCATCGAGTCCAACCACTCCCACAAAACACTAAACCATGTCCCTCAGGACCTCATCCACCCGTAACTTAAACACCTCCAGGGAAGGCAAATCAACCACCTCCCTGGGCAGCATATTCCAGTGCCTAATGACCCTTTCCGTAAAAAACTTCCTCCTAATCTCTAACCTAAACCTCCCCTGGTGGAGCTTGAGGCCATTCCCCCTTGTCCTGTCCCCTGTCACTTGGGAGAAGAGGCCAGCTCCCTCCTCTCTACAACTAATTTGCTTTAGTTGTTCATAGTTATACCTACTAGTTCAACACTCATTGAAAAGGAAAATTATATCAAAAATCTAAAGTTTTAAAACTGCAGAATTTCTTATAAACATGTGAAAAGGGAAACTCTATACAATTGAATTCTAAAATATTAAATAATAAAGCCATTCTCCTCACTTGTCTCTGTTCTCTACATTCATGAGTTTACACCATACAAACAAAATATTCTCCTATGATTTGGGATATTAAATTAAGCACTAGGACAACCATAAAATGAATGTCACTGTAAAACTTTTTCTTTACATTTTCTTGAGGATCAAGTAAATGAAAATGAGCTATTTTTCAGAGAAACAAGTAAACAGTACATCCAGCTACATAACAAACAAATCATAGGACAGCTCCGCAGGCAACTCAAAAGCTGTTACACTGTCTCCTTGGGGATATGCCAAGGAAACAAATGCTAAAAACTGGAAAGGATTTGTACAGCTTAACATATGGCCTCCATCATGGCCAATAAAGTCTTTTGGGTGTCCTCAGGTGCTGCCCCTTCTGCAAAAAAGGAAGGAATGGAAGGGAATCATGGCAAAATGAAACAGGTTTATTTCATTAGGACACAAAGCTATCAAAAAGTAATTCTAAAGGTGAACTCTCAAGGAACAGTAGTGATGATTGGCAATATATTCAAATATTCATACACTTTAGACAAAACAGAAATATTTCTGCTTATATGCAAAGTTCACAGATTATTGCTGATATTCTATAAGGAAATATTATATAGTCTAGTCCAAGACCAAAATTATCAGTATTCTTTGTCACAGATAGTTTACTAACCAGTTTATTCTAGAGTATTTGCGGCATATCTTGTGTTAAAAGGAACTTAACATGAAGCTCTAAATAAAAGATTCCTTAGAATCATCTTTAGTACTTCTATAGTTCAGAGTTACCCTTCTACTTTAGGTACCACCCACCCCATATCAGGTACAGACTGAAAACCCAAAGAACTTCCCAAAATACACTTCTCAAATACATTCCACCTTTCAGCTCCTATTCCTTACTTTCATAGTAGATCGAGATATTCTTTAATTAAAGAAGTCATAAAGAAAGATATGTTTAGAAATGATTGGAAATGAATGAAAAATGTTTCTTTTCAACAACCTAGCTGGGTAGAAGTAGAGGACAAGTTAGTGTTCCCTTTCAAATTATCACAGTCCTTTCCTTCTCCCACAAACTTATTTACCCTGCCTAGTTAGGGGGACACTCTGCATAAAGTAGCAGGAAAATGACAGAAAATTTAAGAGTATTTCTACTTTTTTTTAAAACATATCTGTAAATTCACACTTTTCTAGGTCATGGCTTTCAGTTAACATTCAAACACAATGAACTGAATGACTTCTCCTACCCATGCAAATGGGTTTTATACTAACCTATTATGTTAGTCCTGGACATAAAGCCTCTGAAAGGTGATTATTCTGGATTATAAATTGTCAATTAAGCAACATTTAGTTCATTTAAACTTCCTTTGAATGCAAACACTTTCTTCTCAGATGACTGTTAAGACTGCTGAGTTAAACATCAACACATTATGAAGTATCTAGCCACAGTATATCAGACTTATGTGAAAAATACTGGACAGTTCTCAAACTTCATTTTGTGAAGAAAACACAAAGAGAATGAACCATACAATGAAACGTGATGTATCATCAAACAAAAAATACATATGCACTACAAGGAAAATTTCTTCTACATAATGTTAAAAATGTCCTGAAAAAATACAGCCAACATACTGGAACTGCAGTGCATGAACATGTTATAAATCAACTCCTCTACTGTACATCAATTTATATTTGGTAGTAACTGATAATTCGCTATGGATTTTATAAGCACTTTTATGCCATATTCACATGGCAAAAAAAAAAAAGAAATAGTGCTGGTTTTTTACACAATATCTCAGGAAGAAACAAAAATGAGTAATTGGTCCCATGGCAGTAGTCTTCAGTAATTTATATTTTAGTTACCCTATGTGAATCTATTTTATTTTATTTTTCCTGTGACTGTAATCATCAGTGAAGCAGAGCAAGGAACAGGATAAGGTGATAAAAAGACCTCAATTTAGTGCTAAATATTTTGCATTAAATCTATTATGATAAGTGACTATTAAAGGATAAATATTTTCTATACTTTTAAATTGCAAATAAATTCATTTAAACACTTATCATGAGTCTATATTTTATGCCTTATTACTCCATAAGAAGTCAATGTTTCTATGCTGTTCCATGATCATAGAATCATAGAATCATAGAATCACCAGGTTGGAAGAGACCCATTGGATCATCGAGTCCAACCATTCCTATAAAACACTAAACCATGTATCCAAACTATTATTTCTGTTTTAGATAATGGGAAACTCAATGAATAATTACAAAGAAAACCCCTATTTACCTATATGTTCACTTCCCTGAAAGTAACATGTTCTGAAAGATTTTCATGTCTAGTCTTTTCTTTCCTAGCTCCCTTTTCTTTCCTAGCTTCCCTTTACTTGTGAGAACATTTCTTATACTTCAATGTGGAGTTAATTAGATCTAATCTTACCTTGCAGCAACAGAACTACTTGCATATCCGCATGCAGATTTCAGTGGCAGATATCAAGTTGATTCAAAGCAGAACTCTATTTGTTAGCATTGCAGAATCAGACACGATGATATATCTGTATTAACTGATTCTCAGGAATGATAACATTAGTCATAATTGTCAAAACCTGAAAAAGGTCATGCATTCCATATTTGTATTTGACACAGAGTAAAGATCATAGAGAAGACCGATAAATTTTGAATACAAAACAAAGGAGAAAAGCATGGTAGAGTGATGAGAAAAAAATCTGCTGCTCACCATGAAAATCTAACAGTTACCAAGTACACTAAGTCATTATAAATTTACCTTAAGAGCAAAAATTACTCCTTTATATGAAAGAAATGTTAGAAGCACCCCAGAGTAAAATATCAGGGATGAAATACTATGAACTTCAGAAGAAAAACATGAGGATATTAAAGTACCTAACTCCCACTGATTTCAATGATGTCTAGTACATTTTGGATCTGGTCCCAGATTTGTTGCTGTGACTGAAATATGCTCACTTTGTAGAGCTCTGCTATATCCATATTTGCATCTTACCATTCTTAAGCACTTAGGGAAGGATGATATGAAGTATCATTTAAAGAAATTGCAAGTCTGGTTTGTACTAGGTATGCATATCCTAACACTTAACGTACTTATTTGATAGCTCTTGAGGATATAATAAAGCAAAAACCTTTTCCTCCTGGGATCTAATATTCACTAATAGTCCTGGAAATTATATACTATAAAGCCACCCTGCCAGCTTTACATTGCTGGAGGCATTTCCCTTACAAAAGTGTTTCTCAGAAAAACATATCAATCTATCTTTCAAAAGTCATTCTAATGTGAGACTGATGATAAAACTGATTTAAAAATCATAATGTTTACAAACTAGGAATTCATAAAGATAACTTTGGGTTCTCTACATCAGTGAAATACATTTCTTGTCTCTGAAATGAGATGATCTATAGATTTTGGTAAAAGAACATTGTGGATAAGAATATTTCTGTTCTTTTTATAATGATGTCAGTTTGATACTAAAATATCTGTAACTTCACTGTTTATTTTATACCATATGGAGAAAAATTACATTCAATGCACAATAACAAATTGCAAAGATGCTAGTAGGGTAGAAATATTAACAGAGTGAAAATAAAAAACCCAGCTTTTTTAGGAAAACATATTTCCAACTGTCATGATTTAACCCCAGATGGCAGCTAAGCAACACACATCTGCACACTCACTCCTCTCTGATAGGACGGGGGAGACAATCAGAAGGCTAAAAGTAAGAAAGCTCATGGGTTGAGATTAAAAGAGATTAATTAGTAAAATAAAAACTGGTTGCAAGGAAAGCAAACAAAGGAATTAATTCAGTGATCCCCATTACCAGCTAGGTGTTGAGCCATTTCCAGGAAAGCAGGGCTTTATCATGTGTAGAGGTTGCTTGGGAAGAGAAACACCGTAATTCTGAATGTCCCTCCCTTCCACTTTCTTGCTCTCTATTTTATTGCTGAGCATGATGTCATATAGTATGGAATATTCCTTTAGTCAGTTGCGGTCAGCTGTCCTAGCTGTGCTCCAGCTGCGTCCCAGCTTTTTGGACACCCTAAACCTAGTTGCTGGTTGGGTGTTGTGAGAAACAGAAAAGGCTTTGACCCTGTGTTAGCACTGCTCAGCAATAACTAAAACATCCCTATGTTATTAACATTGTTCTCAGAACAAATCCAAAACACAGCCCTGTGCCAGCTGCTCTGAACAAAAGTAACTCTATTTTAGCACACCCAAAATCAATATCAAATTGTAAATTTGCCATTTAGTGGGTTGTTCATACCTATGGCCTGGGTGAAGAGATCTTCCTTTTCTGAACACTCTCAGTTACCAATTAACTACCAGTGATGCACTGATCAAGTAGGAAGTAAAAAGAAATAGATCATTTTATTATATGGCTTGTGAAAAAAGTTTATTTCTTCTCTTGAAAACAATAATTAACTAACAATTATGCTGAGAAATGCTCTGCAGCATGACACAACCCATTTGCAGAATTATGATCATGCAGTAAACAGTTGTATAGCAACAAAATTATACAGTGTAATTAAATAAATAAGATGTTGAACATATGCTTTAAAGAAATATATACTGTGAAAATATCTGCTTAATGATATCCTTTCATTTTCCTGGTTGGCCGCACAGTAAGCAATATCATATTCAAAGAGGTGCCTGTAAAGAGGAAACCCTAAAATAAAAATAACACTAAAATATATGACAAGATATTAAAGCTAGGAGAAGAGTTTTAAAACCCAAATGACTAAGTAGAAGCAGAAGAGATAATAAACCCCAGTAACAAAAATTTGGGAATGATGTCAAAGTTACTTCCAGAACAGCTTCTTCAGCCCCCTAGGAATGACAGTTTCTGTTATGTCTCACAAAATGAACATGTTGGTTTTATTCATTTACTATTATCACTTGTTTTTACATTTTTAAATCCTAGTCACCTGGTTTAGGCTTTAGAATTACCCTAAGTATATGCATTTGCATCATATGTTCCTGTGCTGGGTGTCGGTGCCCAGGTCCATCTGCAGGGAGAGGCTAGGGCTGCCTTAAGCTGGACACTATCAGTTCCAACTGGCTCCAACGACCTACCCCATGGTACAGCTGAACCCAGCAAATGAGACTGCAGCAACATGGGAAAACAGTTCAGCATGTCAAAGAAAGGTAAAAATGACAGGCAGAGAAGGAAAGGAGGAAAAAAAAGTGCTAAATGCCTCCATTGAAGAGCAAATCACTGCATGCATAGCAGTGAGAAGTAAGGGGAAAGTGGTATGAGGAACAGCCCTATGATGCCAAAGCTAGAGAAAGAGGAGGAAAGGATGGGCTACTGGCACCAGAGCAGAGATTCCGCTGCAGTGCAGGGCAGAGACAACTGTGGAATAGGTCGTCCCCCTGCAGCCTGTGGAGGAGACCACGACAAAGAATGTGGTATTTTCTGAGGAGCTGTAGCCCATGGGAAAGACACATGATAGAGTAGGGAGGAAGTGTGAGGAGGAAGGAGTGGCAGAGAGTTGCTGCTATGGACTGACCATAGCCCCCGTTTCTCATCTGATTGTACCTCTCAGAGTGGGAAGAGGAAGAAGTCGGGAATGAAGCAGTGAATTTGAGTGTGTGAAATGGACAGTGTAGGGAAGATTATTTAATTTTTCCTTTGTTTCTCACTATCCAACTGTATTTTACCCAGCAGTTATCTTCCCGAAATCAAGTCTCTCTTACCCATGATGGTAACTGGTAAATGATCTCCCTGTCTTCATCTCANTATATGCATTTGCATCATATGTTCCTGTGCTGGGTGTCGGTGCCCAGGTCCATCTGCAGGGAGAGGCTAGGGCTGCCTTAAGCTGGACACTATCAGTTCCAACTGGCTCCAACGACCTACCCCATGGTACAGCTGAACCCAGCAAATGAGACTGCAGCAACATGGGAAAACAGTTCAGCATGTCAAAGAAAGGTAAAAATGACAGGCAGAGAAGGAAAGGAGGAAAAAAAAGTGCTAAATGCCTCCATTGAAGAGCAAATCACTGCATGCATAGCAGTGAGAAGTAAGGGGAAAGTGGTATGAGAAACAGCCCTATGATGCCAAAGCTAGAGAAAGAGGAGGAAAGGATGGGCTACTGGCACCAGAGCAGAGATTCCGCTGCAGTGCAGGGCAGAGACAACTGTGGAATAGGTCGTCCCCCTGCAGCCTGTGGAGGAGACCACGACAAAGAATGTGGTATTTTCTGAGGAGCTGTAGCCCATGGGAAAGACACATGATAGAGTAGGGAGGAAGTGTGAGGAGGAAGGAGTGGCAGAGAGTTGCTGCTATGGACTGACCATAGCCCCCGTTTCTCATCTGATTGTACCTCTCAGAGTGGGAAGAGGAAGAAGTCGGGAATGAAGCAGTGAATTTGAGTGTGTGAAATGGACAGTGTAGGGAAGATTATTTAATTTTTCCTTTGTTTCTCACTATCCAACTGTATTTTACCCAGCAGTTATCTTCCCGAAATCAAGTCTCTCTTACCCATGATGGTAACTGGTAAATGATCTCCCTGTCTTCATCTCAACCCAGAAGATTTTTCATCTCAACCCAGAAGATTTTTCATCTCATTTTCTCCCTCTCTTGGGAGGATGGGGAGTGAAAGAGTGGTTAGGTGGGTATCTGGCAATCAGCCAATATCAACCCACCAGAGCTTCCAATCTAATATTTAAGAACATGCACTTTTGTGGGTGTTCACATATACATGTGATCATTTACAAACAGTGTAGTTCTACATGTTACTTTCTAAGCATTTGTTCTGTTGCTATTCACAGAAATGGAGGACATTCAGTTTTGATGAAACTGCAATAATGCTAATTCTCATGACACATGGGAATTAAATTTCCTTGAAAGGCATTGTCACAAACTCTTCTGAACATCTAAATATACAATGTCAAATCTTATTCATGCACTTATGGACATTTTCAGAGAATTTTTAATCCATGAGACATGACTGAAATCCACTATGGCAATGTTTACATTGTATCATTTCCTTTTTTATTAGAAAAACATTCATACATCCAGCAATTTAATTGTTGTTAAGACATCCACCTGTTCTGCTAGTACAGGAGCAAGACTTTTCAATCTGTAATTTTCCTCATCTGCCTTGGGACAAATTGTTGTTGCCTTGCTACTTGAAGTTCCTTAGTATAAAGATTACTTTTAGCTACCTGTTTCAAACTTCCACCTATTTAACTATTTAAATTTAACTATTACGACATCATAGAATATTTTCTTGAATACTATCTAGTCTGTCTGTTTTTCCCACTCTTTTACTGATGTGTTTTAAAACCTATGCCTTTGATACATTAATATTTCTTAGAACTGTTTCCAAAGGAGGGATTGTTGCATGAGGAATTTATCAGCATTCAGTGTAGTGGTAAATGTAGGTTTTTCTACTTGGGCCTTATCTTATTAGAAAAGTCCTAGTTATTTGGTAGTCATCTATAGTCTCAGTGGGCTTTTGGTAGACTTCCTATTTCTGACAAGTTAAAGAATGTTTTTAACTGATATTTATTTTGTTACTTGTCTTTCAGGCTATTTCTCAACAGGCTTGTTATAGTCTTATGTTAATTTCCAAAATTGTATGGTCATTTTTTTTCCTTAATATTAACACTGTTTTTCCACTTCTGGAAACAATTTTTTTAACATCTAATAGTCACCTTTATTCTGCTGATTAATGATGCTAGATTTCTATGCTTTTTCAAGGTGATTGTGATACTTTTCATTTTACATAGATTAAATGCAATCACTGTAAGACTGAGTGCTTTAAAATAGATATCAGGTTTACTTTTTATCATTTTGTCTGCTTCTTTTAGTTTTGGGGTTTTTTTGCTTTATGCCACACTCCTTAAATTAAACTTTACTATAGTGTATTTGTAATAGTCTGATGTCATTTAAGAAATGAAAAAGAGCTAGCAAAACTGGAGTAGAAAAGGTTTGATGTTGATATTTTTGTTTTTATTGGGTTGCAGTTTTTTAGTTGCTTTTGGTTTGGGTTTGGGGTTTTTTTCCCATTTCTTAACCAAAGGAAGAAAATTGCACTTTGGGGAATATTTATATTGAATTTTGGCCAGCTAGAGTAACAAAGAAATTAAAACAGGAGTTCAAGTTAAAATGAGAAACACGAGCCATCCCTAAAATCCAATAATGCATATTTAGAAACATTACTCCATGGATACTTAGAGTTTAAATAACTTTAAAAGCAAAAATGCACTTTAGTATAAAATATTAACTCTATGAAAAGGCAAGATTTCCCTTACTAGAAAAATCATTGAAGGTAATATTTTTTTAAATAAAATTTGTAGTATGTATGTTTTTAAAATATTTCTGTGTTCTGTGAAATACAATTGGGTTTTTGCTGCCAGTTCCTAACTGGATGTTGAGGATGTTGAGGCTCTGGAGCGTGTCCAGAGAAGAGTGACAAGGCTGTTGAAGGGGCTGGAGAACAGGCCTTATGAGGAGCGGCAGAGACAGCTGAGGTTGTTTAGCCTGGAGAAGAGAAGGCTGAAGGGAGACCATATTGCTCTCTACAACTACCTGAAAGGAGGTTATGGAGCGGAGGGAGCTGGCCTCTTCTGCCAAGGGACAGGGGACAGGATGAGGGGGAATGGCCTCAAGCTCCACCAGGGGAGATTTAGGCTAGAGATTAGGAGGAAGTTTTTTACAGAAAGGGTCATTAGGCATTGGAATATGCTGCCCAGGGAGGTGGTTGATTCGCCTTCCCTGGAGGTGTTTAAGGCACGAGTAGACGAGGTGCTGAGGGACATGGTTTAGTGTTTGATGGGTATAGTTGGACTCGATGATCCGATGGGTCTCTTCCAACCTGGTGATTCTGTGATTCTGTGAACTGTCCTGTGTTGACAGTTACCTCCTTATGTGCTATATCTCTTTCTTATATAAGAAGTGACAGAAAAAAAATTGGAGAAAAGCCACATGGGTTCAAGGGTCTGGAGATAATCACTTATTTTGCTGTTATGACATTTACTTTCTATAGAACTGGTTCACATTTCAAAACTCAAATAAATATTTCAGGAATGTTCTGTGTGTTTCCAGATGTCATATGATTTATTTTGACCTTTGACTTTGATGGAATATGCATTAAATATGTATCTTACAAATAGCAAATTGCTTTTTGTTAATCTTGGAAGGTCTGGAACAATTTGAACTTTAAATATCTTCAAGGCCAAATTATGTGTACTTACCAATAAACATCATATTTAATATAAATATTGCAACAATAGCTTAAATTGCTAAGAACTGAGGATTTTGAGCAATATTTCCCTGTATGTTTGTTTCTCAGGCATTATTCTGTATTAAGAGTAAACACTCCTCCCCAGAAAGTTAAAGTTAAGAGAAAAATTATTTTCCATGGTGTGAAGGTACATCATAAGAGATCACAGAATCACAGAATCACAGAATCACAGAATCACCGGGTTGGAAGAGACCCACTGGATCATCGAGTCCAACCACTCCCACAAAACACTAAACCATGTCCCTCAGGACCCCGTCCACCCGTAACTTAAACACCTCCAGGGAAGGCGAATCAACCACCTCCCTGGGCAGCATATTCCA
>WAAB01009242.1:29309-83154 GCA_013389865.1 Piaya cayana | reverse complement strand
GACTGGCCTCCAGCTGGATTTAACTCCATTTACCACCACCCTCTGGGCCCGGCCAGCCAACCAGTTCTCCACCCAGGAGAGTGTGTGTCTGTCCAGGCCGGAGGCTGACAGTTTCTGTAGCAGAATGCTGTGAGAAACTGTGTCAAAGGCTTTGCTGAAGTCCAGGAAGACCACGTCCACAGCCTTTCCCTCATCCAGTAGACGTAGTAGATGCAGTAATGTCAAAGAAGAGAATACATTTATTGCATATTTACAACTGTCTACTGTTTACCTCCTTTAAAATAATCTTCATAGTATTGTTTTTTTCATATCTGCCAAACTGCCAAAGGATGACGTACAATTTTCTTATTATTAGAAGTGTATTTCTAGCAGCAATTACGCATGTGTCTGGTATCTATGAATCAATTATTTGGTAATAAGTTTAGCAGAATAAAATGGAATCTGCTTTAAGTGGTTCATTTCAAGAGTGAAAAAGAGAAGAGTTTAAACTCTCCATGATGAGATGATGACATGGACTGAAGCATACAGACTGGTCGCATAGCTGGTAAGTTCCCATCCCATAGAAGTCAACGTTCGTGCACTATCAGCAACGCAGTCTCACACAGATGCTTTTTATGGTGGAAGTTATCCAAGCAACTTAGGGCAATACCACAAAACAGCCCTGTGTGTCATTCTGTGGTAGGGAAGTTTTTGTTGTGTCTGTGCACCAACTTGTTCTCAGACAATGGACATAGGCAATCAGAATGTATCTGATAAATCTTGCCCTTAAGATAATGTATGGAATTCTGACCTGGTCTATCCTTAGTAACATGAAAAATGTTTTGAGCATAATATGACATGATTTTTTGGCTTTCTAAGTGTAGAGTTACAAAAACTAAATTGCTTCAGTCTTCTATATGTGCAGGATTAAAGTAAAACTGTAAGAAAATAGGAAATAAAGCGATAATAAATGAGCCAAACAAGAAAAGTAGTGTGCAAAACTAATAAGCACTGAAAATATTGCCTCTATTCTTTCTCTTATATTTTTCCCATGATCCCCCTTTCCAAGAAAAAAAGAAATTGAGCAGGTATGAAATAAATTAGTGCTCAAAAAATAGCATTTTAAAGTAACTAGCACACTGCAGAGGTGGTAGGTATGATGACACAGGTCCCTACAAAAGCAGTGATAAGAGGTTTATGTCCATATTTTTTCCTAACAATATTTGTATTTAGAGTTTAATTCATCTTGTCTAACTTCAGTTTTCTAACAGTTAGGCACTTTAATTCAGCTACTTGCAGCTCTTCTTCGTTAATGGAGAGAGACAAGTATCTCCAGAGGATGGTCCATTCCATCTCTCTTTGATGTTTCTCTGAATTTTTTTAACCATGAAGGATATTTAAACCGAATAGCCTACCTTTTACCTTTGACTAATTGCTGAGCTTTTAGCTTGGATTCTTGATTTCCTGGAGGGTGGATCATATGAATGAATTTGCAGGGAGCAAAAAATCTAAAACAATACTTATATAACTTACAGTGTTTTATAACTGATTTTAAAATGTCATTTAAGACATTGAGTTGACCAAACTGAAATTAATTTTTCTCTGCACAGTCAAAGTGACTTGTAAGTGCAAGACAGAGGGATATGGAGGAGATTCACAGATGAGCTTAAAAATGCTGTAAGTCTGGAGAAGGGTATGAATCAGATGGTAAAATATTATATCAAGACTACAGAGATAGTTTGTAGGAGATGATAATTTCTCTTTTTCCAGGGACTTTATGAAATGATTTGCTTTGCAAATTATGTTTAATATGCTTTCCTGGGTGAGGAGATATCAAGGGGACACAAAGAGCTTTTTATTATGGCAGTCTGCCTTGCACAGAAATTCATGTTTAGTATAACATATTTCATAGGAATTTTTTTTTAAAAAAGGGAAATGAAAATTCAATTACACCCTTCTTGTATTAATTTCTTATTTTGTACTGAACATTCATCATGATTAGCATACAGACGCAGGTGTATGAACTGTTGCATACGATTCAAAGGATAACAGTATATTATTTGTAAGCATAGGAAAAAATAATAAATCACTGACAAAACTGAACATCCTCTGGAGAAAAATGAAAACAATTTTGGCCAGAAGCAATTGTTAAAGTGCCATCATTTAATCAAATGCAGCATTAATGCATTCCCACAGAAACAATAACAATTCCCGCAGAAAAGTATCACTCTTTCTCCAAGTTTAGAGAAATAATGTAATCAAAAACTAAATGAATGCCAATTCTTTTTAAAAGCTGCGCATCTGTATTCTAATTTTATTACAAAATATCAAAGGAAGGACTAGCTTCAAGACAGATTATCATCCATTTCATATATTATAGGATTCTTCTTCTGTTTCATGATATTCCAGTTGGCTGATTTCTCCCTACATATATGTATTTATTTGTATATCAGGATAAAAGATGACAGTAATAGTTAATACATGTTAATGACCAGTGTTAATCTATATCCTGAGAAGTAGGAAAGTGCCCATCATATTTTTCTTTGTCTGAAAATCTATGTAAGTTTTGTAACTTAGAACTCTGAAATGACTGGAGAACAAGATTGTTCAGTAGAACTACATGAAATGTCAAGTGTCTTTTTTAACAAGTTTTCACAGAGAGATGTTATAATGTGAAGTGAATTGCCATAACATACAGTGAGCCTGTGACATGTTGGACAAATCATAAATATTGAAGGATGCACTTCCATTTACCCAGTCGCACATTTAAAGAGATAGCTAAACTGCAAGGATATTAATCTGAATATTGAAGTAGTCAGTAATTCTGTTCTTTGCATAAGAGCAGGTGCCTTTAATGTTATTTCAGAATTTTATTAGGCAGGATCCTTGAATTCTGAGAAACAGCTGGTATCTGATGTGATAATCTGTAATAATATTACACGAGAAAGTTGAAAAAGGAGGAAATGTTCAGAAGTTCTAAAAGGGTAAAATCTGCATACATCTTAAGTGAACTATGGATCTAATTTATATTTTTAGAAACACTTGAAAAAACTGTATGCTCAGGCAAGTAATTATACCATTGTAAACTGGTAAATAATCAAATGTCATATCCTGGATAACCTCTTCCTTTGTGGCTTTCATTAACACACTCACATTGGTTTTTTGAGTGGGCTGAGATATTCATGAACAGAAGAAAAGTTAATGTAACAGGATTTGAAGGCTTAAGTCTCATTACAAGCCTCTTCTCACAATTTGTGTCATATTTGAAAACAGGACTGAGATTCCGAAGTTTATTATGTCAGTAACTCTTGAAAATGTTGTTCATTGTTGGGGTTTTGAGGGGTTGGGGGTTTGTTACCAGATTTTGTTTGGGGATTTTTGCCTGTGTGATGTACCTTTCCTTCATACACTCTCTACCTTGTCTTGTTTTCATTCAGATGAAAAGAAATGCAAAAGATGCCATTATTCTTCCTACATTTGCTATTTATTTTATTCTTTTCTCTTAGTCTTAATTATGACACTAAGAAGTGTTTGCACATGTATGAGCACACACAAACCATAGTACAAGTTTACAAATGGGTTAAAATACCCACCAGCATCACAAAGTCATTAAATAAAGCCATTTGAGGTACTTTTCCTTCTATTTTTCCAAAATGTTAGTCTGACAGCAATGATTTAAGATATAAATTAACATTTAGTGTAACAATTAGTAGTGATTGTTTTATTTCTTCTTCCTTTTTAAAAATTTTCATAACAATTTTACAACTCACTTTTCCTGGCCTTCCATCCCAAAAGTAGCTTTCAGTTACTGTGTCTGTCCAACAAGTCATGCAATTGAATGACTACGGAGTGGATCAGTACCAAATATAAATTCAAGATCAGCTAGGAAAGCCTCAACTTTCTATCCAACCCAGTTTTCAACACTTTCAGAATGCAAATTTAGGAAGTCCCTGTTTAATAGCCCAGACTTTTGTTCGGTTTTGCCATTACTATCCAGGGTTTGATCATTTGTTTTCTCTACTGAATAACAGCTAACTACTCAACGACATAGTAAAAGAAAATTTGTGATGCATTCTAAACAGAAGATAATCAATTAAGAAAGAAAAATGGGGGGAATATCAGTATGGATGTCCATGAGTTATACTAATTTCCCCTAACTGTGCATGCTGCACATTCAGAAATATTGTGGCCATTTACATGGACTTCTAAACCCCTTATTCCAACTCTTTTTACTTCTGAATTAATTACTGAGTAGAATTACTTTCCCTTATTCTAATTTCCCAAGAAAAAGACACTCTATGCCAGAAACTGTTTTATTGCTTTCACAAGAAATGGGCTGCTGTGCTAGTTTGAAGATGGTACTTTCTTTCATGGGACAAAAAAACCCAGCCCAATAGAACCCCTCTGTGAATTCAGAATATATGATAAGGCTTAAAAGCTTTCCTTATAAGCCTAGCCAGCACTTGAATCATTTAGAATAGATACAGGTAGAATTACATAACCAACTTCAGTAAAATTTCACTTTTTTCTTCTAAGCTACTAAGCTTTTACTTCCAATGTTATGATTGGTTAAGAAGTCTGCCACCTTCCCACTCAACTAAATATTTACCGTTCCGGCAATGGATGGAGTGAGCTCTTACAGGTCACATGTAAGGGAAAGGATGTTAATATTGGGTTTATTTTACTGTGGATGCTCATTTCATTTTGAAATAAAGACTTCCTAATCAGCAAAGCACTAGGCAGAACTGGCATTTGCATTGAAGATTTTTCTTTCACATGTCTTTCAGTAGCCTAATTTATATGGCAAATGGAAAAAAGTGAATTGAATTAAAAAGCGACTCAGAAAAAAAGAGGGTTTTTTCTGTTTTTAAAAGTCCTTTTTTGAACATTTGTTCACTGCTTTCTTAGTTTAAGACTTGATTATAGGACTGTCATGAACTACAGAGGAATTATCCAGATAAGTGAATTTTAATACCCTGCCCTGAAACTTTCTGCAGAGATGCACATTAATGAAATTGGAGCACACTGTGTTGGCTCTCAGAAATAATTGGCACTCAGTACTTACTATATGGATTGATCACAAGAATTTATATAGACTTTCAAGATGTATAGGCACTACTGCCTCCACACTTCTTTCAAGGAGAAAATTTTTAGAGCATATGTCTTAAAACAGAATCTGTCTGTACTGCATTTGGGGTAGCATTGCTTAAGTCTCTTCAAAATCATATTTTGGGGTTTTTTTCAGAGAATGATTGTACAAGAGCAGTCAGATCCAACCTTCTGTGATAGGCCAGGCTGATCAGTTTATTTCTATGATACTATTGCTACCAGGATGTTTAAGTGTCCTGGAGACTACAGAAGGGACATAAATTTTCTGGAAGCTAATCCATGTTCCCATCTCCTATGAAGACTACTCTTTAAGAACAGCATGGAGCAGGCACACCAATACCTGTTAGTCATATGTTTAACATTCCTTGAGCTCTATGTGCAACATGGTTCTCTCTGAGTCTACTTTTTCTCCTGGACAAATTGAACCACTCTCACACTTCAATGTATTTATTAGCAGCATCATTCACCACTGTGGCCAACACCTGGAACGGGTAAAGTCATTGATGCTTTCAGTATTAACACATCCTGACAGCATTTAGTTTGTTCCTGTTTGCAATCAACTCTATTTTGTCTGTATAAATTAATCCAAGAACAATCCATCTTGGGTGTGGAGAGAGGATTGCTTTTAAACCACGCACAAAACCTTAATTCTGCTTATTTTAAACTGTAAAACTCCTAAACAGAAAGTTTTCCAGCTGGATCTGGATGGAGAAGACTGAATCATGTGGATGGCAGTGGGTATATGAGTGTGTCAGGCCCTATTCCTCTCAGCATTTTTTTACCTGCCCTTCCTATGATATGTCTGAAATTATTTTCCTCTGCATTTTCACTGTATTCAAGAATGGAGTGAAAACCATAGCGTGTATATGTGTGTGCTGGGGATTGAGATGAGTGCAGCATACACGTGTTCCCATAAGCCAAAATAGTTGGAAAACTTAAATATGGGCATATCAGTTTGACACTGCCTTTTTCAAGATGTTATGTTTTATTCCGTCTCTATTATATTAATCTCTTTCTTTCCATAGTGTCTTTCCATATTTATTAGCTGTCCCTGAGAGTAACCCAGGCACATTTCCCAGTCACACAGAAATTCAAAAAATATTGTTGATCTCATATGAAAACTTTCTTGATGCACTTGTATGAAACAATCTTCTAAAGGAGGAGATAAATAATGTACTACATAGTAGCTGACAGTTGCTTTGTTGGCTTGAATCCACACACATTTAGTATTTAGGAAGGGTGTGAATACATTTTACACCAGATGATCTTCTGGAGAAATAAAGGCAACTAATAAACCCAACTACAAATAAGAGAACAATATCTTTTTTAACCTTGTAACAGTTCATTAAAACAAATTAATGTTTCTAAAGCTCCATGCGACTTGTATTCTAGCAGCATCTGGTCCATGTTTTGTGTTTTGTTTGTACATCAAAACAGGGTGATTTTTTAATACCTTTTGTATCTGGCAGGCAAAACTCTGGCACAATATTGTTGTTTCTTTTATCTATGTCATATAGAATTTTTAAGAATTTTTTTACTTTAGTCAACAAATAATAATAATAAAATGCTATTCATAGCAGATATGTATGTCATGGAGTAGCAATAACAATGTGTTATGAAATCACCTCATTCTACCTGCAGATGACTCTAACTTAAACAGATCATGTTATCACATGCTCAGTGACTCATGTTAATGGAGATGTTTTCTGTTAAATTGTTCCTGAAAATGATGGATATTCTTTATTTGAGATTTTTAATGGCAACTGCGGAGATGTTTATATTTTACTCAAGTCTGTGAAAACTAAGAATGGGTTTTGTCTCACCCCAATTCAGACTCCCAGAAGTTAGATCTCAAAGTCTGTATTCATTGCCTTACACTCCCTCTCTGAATAAGAATGGATGAAACTAATTATAAGTTCTCTCACCTGTCGTAGTGTCCTCTTTTAGGAGGTGATGGATTACCTATAAGAAATGATTTTTTTTTCTTTTCAGTGCATATAAAAGTAAATTAGTTTAAAACTAAATATCTAAGTTAAAAATTCAGGTTAAAACATATCACTGCTATGCTAAGAATGTTTTTCACAATAAAAAAAAGTCAAAATTTTTGCTAAGGACCTTACAAAGTATATTATGTGTTTGCTGAATATGCATTTACACAATGCATTCAAGAATAGTTTAAAACACAGATATCCTTCCAATATTTTAAAAGCTGTTGATAAAAGTTTTTTTTCTACCTAATAGCATTTCAGTTGATTTATTTAGATCAGACAAATTATTACTTTTAAGTTCAATTCATTTTCATAAATTGATAATGTGTGCATGTTTTAAGTAAATTAGTAAAGGAAAATTAAAGTAAAAATATTTTGTAACTGTTAATTTGTAACTATTAATGTTGTCAAATTTTGCCTTTCTTTTGTTTGAAGATTATCCCCCCATAGTTGATAATATACAGCACATATCTTCCATGAATAATTACTGAAGTACAGAAAAGCCTAGCAGCAGTTTTTCAAAACCTTTCATAATTAAAATTCATGACGTTGGTTAATTCTGATTGCACCTTTGGGTTACTGCTACAGTTCCTGTCATTTTCTTTAGGACATGAATTGCAAAGTCACTACTTCTGCTGTTACTAAATTATAGCTCAAATGCTACAGGATCAAAGTCAGTAATGTATTTCGTCGGCTTTTGCTGTTCCAGTTTAAACTGAGTGGTGACAATCATTTTAATGTGACAGTATATAGGGCAATTGGAAAAACATTTTAAAAATCTATTTCAGATTATCATAAAGCAACTGTCATATGCTATCTGCTTATTTGGTATTTAATTCACATTAACTTGCTCTTTTCACCCCATATCAATAATAAGTTTCTTAAAAAAATATTCTATTAAATTGATCATGAAAGCGTTTTTAAATCTTACTGCTCCAACCCTCAGATTAACACTAACATAGAGATTTGGTTTACTTTGATATAAACAACATTGGAGTGACTGGTTCAAAAGAATAACAGCTATTTGTTTCTTTTATCTATGTCTTTCAACTGGGTCCATTCCCTGAATAATTCAGTGAATAGCCACTGAAAAACTTGTTTCAGTACAGAGGAGAAGAAAAAGCAGAGCTGGGATCAAATGTCTATCAGTGACAGGTGAGGCAGACTGTTTCACGTTTTACACTTAAATTTTTCACTGGACTTCAATGTGAAATGCCAGTACAGTTATGAAGGAGCGGTTGCTTGCTTGGAGTCTCATATGATCTTAAGAGTGAAAATGAAGTAGTAGATTTGTTTTAGTATGTAGGACAGTATGTACTGCTAGGATTCATGTAAAGCAGCCTTTGATGTCTACCAGGTATAGTGAGATTCTCCTGAGCCCCTGATGTCTAAGTGTAAGTATCCACAGATGTACTGGGTGACTGACAGCAATGTAGATGAATGGCTTGGTTTTCTTGCTTAATTTTAGATACCTGAAATGCTATTTGAAATATCTGAAGTACTCTGCTGGTAGTCCAGGAAGGCACATGGAGATAACATGTGGAAAGGACTGTAATCCCCACTCCCCACTCTCTTGTACCACTTCTGGAGGGGGAATAAAGAAAATTGGGAATGAGGTCAATCCCTGCATGAATAAAGGGGTGGCAGGATGGTCTTTTAAGTTTTGGGCTTTTTTTCTTACTACATTACTGTGATTTGATTGATAATGAATTAAAAGTTGAGTGATGGTAATTAGTGAGTGATCTCTCCATGCCTTTACCTCGACCCACAAGTTATATTTTCTCTCCCCTGCCCCATTGAGAATGGATATTGATAGAGCAGCTTTGGTGGGCACCTGGCATCCATCCAGAGTCAATCACCTACACATATTTTAAGAACAGTAACAACCCATAAGTTATAATTAATTTTGCATTTCTGTTTGGTTTTATTTTAAAGCAATTTTAAATTGCTGTATGGTGATATTTTGAGCTAATTATTGACTAATACAATGTTCTAGTTGCAGTATTTTTGAAGCAGCTGAAAGGAATTGAAGCATAACAGTTTAAGTCATTGTTTTGTTTAAAGCAACACTGGTATCATGATAGCTGGTCTCAAAACACTGCAGTTCAAATTGCTGAAGCATTAGGAGGCATGAACATCTTGTGAAACCAGAAATGTTATGCAGGCTGGTTGTGGATAGAGTTTATCTGGTTAAACATTAGAATGCCAATTAACATTTCATCAATTCCACTAAATGTCAGAGAGCAACACAAGACTAAGGGTGGTGCTTAAATAACTGATCATTGGATAGGGAAAATGAGGATCAATTCATGATCTCTAGTGTAATTATTTCTGAATGTAAAATAAAAACATCATGAAAAGTATAAATACAAATAGCCTTTTTTCAGATCTATCAAGCAGTATTTTTCTAATATATGCTATTCTTTGTTCCATAATGAAATTATTGAAGTAGAAAGGACTGTGAAAACATGTGATATATGTGACAGTTCAAAATCCTTGAAATGTTATGAGGACTCCAACCATTAAATGATGCCATAAAAACAAAGTTAAAACATTCAATAAAACACTGCAGATACACTCTTAAGTTAGTGAGTTGAAGAACAGACTGTTTCACTCTTGCACTCAAGACATTTTGAAATAAAACAGAAGTACTTCCTTTGCAAAGATACAAGTTACACCTCCAAAAATCTGTATTTCTTACAACCAAATCAAGTTTTTAACATTCTAGTAAACATTATTTCAAGAAATTTTACCATCATTCTCTTACCCCTTCATTTCCTTGTTTGTAAAAGACATTGGAAATCAAAAATTGTACTTATTGTAGAGGTAAGCTTATAGATCAGGTCAAATAGTTCATATAAACTTTTTTGATGTTTGTTTTATAAGATTTTTCTGCTTTTTCATCTGATAAGTATTTCCCTCAGTGTTTTATATTTTCTTTCAACAAATATTATCATTTTACAACTGTTGATATAGGTTGCATAAAATCAATTCAATCTAAAGAACATTACAATTCAATTGCAGGTAATAACAATATTTTGACATTTTTCCTCGACCATGTCTTGACAGGGAGATAGCAGAAAATAATGGAATGGGGAAAATGTTCCTGGAACTGAAGAGCTGAAGGAAGAATTAAAAAAAAATGTATTAAGAAATAGCAAAGCACTTCATTTTGAATCAGTTAAAGAGTGAAAGACATACCTTTGTAGATTCAGAGTCCCTTCCATAAATATAGTTCATATGCAACTTGCTACCGCTGTTTCTTGAGATCATTATGGCTGTAGTATCTGTGCTGAATATAACAGATAACAGGCTGAGCAAGATAGGTTTATGCAATCAGAGATGTTCTGTCTATTTGGTATTATAGCACTATTATGGAGGATTTGAAATCAGACTCAGGAAAATACTAGTGCAAGCAATATGAATGTCTCTGCTTGGATCAAAATGAAATATTTTGCTTATGATTTTCCAATAATGAGGTTAATTTACAGAAACCATAACTGTAGTTGAATTCACTGTCCCAATTTTAATTGGAAATTACTGATTGGTGCCAACTGCAGGGTTAGTTAACAAGGTGATTCTTGTGCTATTAACATAAATTGAAAAATCAGGAAATCGGAATCTAAATTACTAAGAATAACTCTTTCGTATAATGGTGACTATCTCCATATCTATTTCCATATTCTCTTTTAATCCTTGATGTCTCCAGTGATTGTTTTTTATTTATGTGGGAAACATTAATTTTGAGAGACACTCTTGTTCATCAGTTTTTGTGCTTAGTGGCTGAATTTATGTAATGAAATACAGCTGTCTTCATCTAAGCTCAAACTTCATACATCATTTACAGTCAGAGTGAATCTGGTATTTATCAGTCATATCCCAAGAGGAGCTGTTTCTATCCATTTCCTACTGAGTGGCTTAGCTTACCACTACTTAGAAGAAAAATTCTAAGATAAATACCATTCCACATAGGCATATGCATGCGTATGTGTTGGTACTTATATTTTAAGGTTCTATCTTATGAATGTTGGAAAAAACAAAAAAAAATAGAGTACCAGCTCTCTAAAGATTATCTGTAAAGCTGTTGCAGTTCAGTTCTCACAGATCAACCAGCGGATGGGAGGAAAGATTTCATACTCTAAGGAAAATATTCAGTTCTCTCACTGGGATTCATTATGAACTATTTGGAGCCATGTCACAATACGATGGATACGACAAAGGAAATTGGAGAAGTCAGAACTGAATCCCTCCAGTTTCCTTTAGAGTTGGGATTTGGGAATATCTCTTTTCCGCAACATGCCAGATGCTGAGAGCGTGACTTCTTCCACAACCATTTAGTCTGTCAAAATTTATCTAAATGGAAATGCGCTGAGAAAGATCACAAAGGACCACCATTAAAGTGCTGCTTGGCAAATCTGTTGAACTTACATGCCTTATTACTTAATGTTCACAAGATCCCATTTGCTTCTACAGATGATTGTAATGTTTCAATTTTTTTATGGTTTATCTCTATGGCTCTTTAAAACATTCAGGAATTCAGGACTCTGGACATTATTTTGAACGTTATTAGTTATCTAATTACCTGGACTAGTCACCTGGAATCACACTGTATTGTTTTTTTTCTCGTGCTCCGTTCATATACTATGATACACGATGACTGTGTATTTTACTATATTGTTTTTCATGTACATAACATTTAAAGTTGCCATCCTACAGAACATGTTTACTAGAGAACTTCAATTCTTCAAGCATTCACTTAAATTGCATAATGTGGGGTGGTAAATATGGTCAAAAGGATTTAGTTACAAAAGAGAGTGGAAAGTCATAGAGTCTATTTCTTGTTATTATTGTTATTTCCACTTGGAAGTTACCGTGTGCAGAAAAAACAAAATATATTTATTGTTTTATTTTGTTAAGCTTTTAAACAGAGTGCAGATCTCTTTCCTTTTGCAAGCTGTTACAGCCACTGCTTTTTTTATGACACTAATGAAATACTCTATTCTCATAAAAATACTTACAAACCATAATACGAAGAAATTATAATAAAAAATGTTATCTTTACCTCCTGAGTTACCCAATTCAGCTCATAAGCAAAATCAGACCTTTTTTCCAACACCATCTACAGCATTCTCTGTAGCCAAACACTGATTACATGTGTTACAGTAGATGCAAGAAGTATTTCTACCTTTTCTTCTGATAATGTGATGATATGTGTTCAGTGCTTATCGACTCTCAGCAATTAAATAAGTTTGTATATCCACTGTTGTCACAAAACTACCTGATTTACTATCTTTAACTTAGTACAATAATGACTATAAAGAAAATTTTACTAAGCACGTGATGTTAGCATTCTTTACGGAAATCACCGATGCGTTTTGGTTTAATAGAGGATAGAGAAGCCTGCAAATTGTGGTATAGCCTACCTCAAGACCAGTAAATTATCTTTACATTGCATTATTTCCTTCCATCTTTACATATGTCTTTATTTTAAAAGAAAACCTGCAAAAGGAGGTTTTTGTGTGTTTTTCAGTACCTTATTTCAGTAATTTTTAATCTGCTAATATTACCGATAATGCAGAATGTAGATAATTGGTAGTGGTTACATGTGGTTAATGCTGTTAATTTCAAGCAGTTATTTCAATTCCTGAACTACTTTACTATGTTGTGTTTTCTGAATATATGTTAGCACTTATCAAACACAACAATTGCTTGTTAATTTTACTTACAGCTCTTTGTCAATATACTCAGGTTACCTTAGTGCCTTCAAAATGTTTTAATGGTTCCTACTTCAGTGAATTTAGAAACTTGCCTTCTTTTTTAATGCTAAGAGTGAAGCTTTAAATATTAGACATATCAGGCCCTACTCACAGGGAAAAAAACAAAACCAAAAAGATTATCTGTGTCAGGTATATTTTCTCATTCCTCTAACTTTTTAGATTAATGTCGTAATTAAGCTTGTTTATAAAAAAATCAAATTCACCATAAACAGAACAATCCTTTTTATTTCACTTCATCACTGTTGCACCCAGAGTAATAATTAATTATGGTGTACTCTGATTCTATGATTCTACTCAGACCCTAATCTCTCTTATCCTTCACACACCTAAACTTTTTCTCCATATAAAAACCTTTCTCTCACAGGTAGCCAAAGCAATTTGCACTGCCATTCCTGTTTTGATGATATATTTCACTGGATTGTAGATAACTAAGCTTCTACTTACCTTATATGGGGCTGTATAGCCATACTAGTTACACCATACACCATTTTTGTTCAGTGATAAAAATAATCTTTCAGTGGAAATAAATAAGAATTAGATTAATCTGTTTTATTAACACACCTGGCATACAATGCTAAGAATTATGATGAAGAAATTTTTATTTCTTTTTGTTTACTAAGATGTTCTGAGCTTTGTAAATCTTAATTTGATGAGATTATTGCTGCTATTCCTTCTGTTTATCCTTTATTCTGTCTAGTTCATTCTTCTGCAGTTTATATAAAACCAGTCAATATTTTAAAGACAAAACAACTTCACAAATTAATGTATTAAACTTAAAAGCTCTCAAAGGGAATATTCTGGCTTTTAAGGCATTGCATCTGCTCAAATTAACAGTGAAACAGCAGAATAAACCTATGGACTATGTATTTATTCTGAGAAAATACATCAATGCAGATATGCAGCCCAAGCAAGGGACATTATTGTCAGTTTTCCTGTCTGTCTCTCTAATCTAATAAGGATGTAACAATCTCTACCAAAGAGAACTTAAAAACAAAAGGAATGTAAATTCAAAGATAATAGGAAAATTTTACTTAACTGAGGGAGGTGAAAGTGTAGGGAGATGCACACTAAAATCCTCTTTTCAAAGCAGGTGCTTAATAACAGAATAGTAGCTCTATCACAGTGAAAGAACACAGGCTTTAATTATATTTGATTGATTTGTTTTTCGGGAAATTCTAACCCTCACTGCAGCATTTCACCTCGAGAAACTCTGGTGGGTTTGGTTTACTCAGATAACTTTTGGGAGTCTAATTGCTGTCAGCAAGTGAGTCAATGTCCACAAGACTGTCACAGAGCTTGTTGAAGCTAATGTGGTTTGGGGTTTTTTGCAGCCAGCTTCAGAATGGATGAAAGGAGCAACCCCATCTTTTTATGTATCAAAGGTAGCTGGAAGCAGTGGTATGATCATCCAAGGCAAACAGCAGATCAGAGTTAGTCTGAAGACAGGCTTTGGACATATAAATTGATTAATTATGTGAATTCTAGCTGTCTTGATTTTTAACATATTTGTGAACACGTGACAAATAAAAAGTTATGTCACTGATTCTAGATAAATGAGGGCCAAGCAGCCCATTTTTAAAAACTCGTTTCTTATCAAATAGTTACAACACNGGTCTTTGGGATCTCTTCTACCATAAGCCTCAGTCAATAACTAAAAAGCTTCCATCACAAATTTCTTCAATTCCACAAGAAACTTGAAGTTAACTTGAGGTTATATTTGAACACACATCCACTTGTACTGAGTGAAGTGATCAAACTGGGTCTTAACTCACTGTGACAGGTTAGAACACGTGGTGTAACTTACTCTTGGTTCCAGAGCTACAGGGTTTGTCTTATTATTTTTTGTCAGACCTACCTATGAACCTGATTCAGTGTGATACTTCCCTGTTTAAAATTGTGGGCACTAGTCATTTGAATGGCAAACAAATGTATTTTAGATGCAAGAAGCTGGGAAAGACCTTAAGAAGTAACTGTCAATATCAATGTTCAGGGTTGCAAAACATTTGGGGCAAACAGTTCTCTGCTTCTCAAATTGCGGAACAAAGAGAACCAATTCATCCTTCCTGCCTGTGTATTCTGATCAGCTTGGTAACCTATCTGCAAAGCTGCAGTCAACATTATCTTCCTTGCCTGCTGATTTTTACTACTCACTCCTCTCTCTCCAAGTCTGCTTGGTGCCAAAGTTTTACTACTCCACTAAGTTTAATATAATCAATGGACTAGTCTAACACTGCTGCGTTTTTTCCTAATACTCAGTTGAGAATATGGCAAGCACCAGGTGCCCCCTATGACCATGGCAGATTAGATCTTATCTTTTCAGACTCTTCTGATATTCTGTGGACTGGAGTATCTTGGTATCTTGTTTGGAGTATGAGAATGAAAGAGTACCCCATCTGCTTTTTATATTCTCTCTCCATTAGATGGCCAATGTCATTGGTTTTCTGGCCTGCTTTCTCAGGCTAAGTAGATTGTAAATCATGTAAATCTCAGCTAAGCTTATTGCTGCACTAGGTGAATATTTGAAGCTATATCTTTACTATCAGTACTCATTTTCCCACATCATAAATCCTGCATTTATTCCAAATTATTAGGTTTTTATTACCAAAAAAACCTAACTAATAAAACTGCATTTAAATAGCCCTGTTAAGTTCCCATAAAACAAAAGAAAATATTGCACCCATTTTTAAACAGATGTAATAAGGAGAATCTTGGGAACTATATAAACTAATTAGCCTTATCTCTGTGCCCAGTAAGATTGTGAAACAGATCCTCCTGGAAGGTATCTCAAAAGGTATAGGAGACAGGGAGGTAATTAGAGACAGCCATGTGGCTTTACCAAGGGCAAGTCATGCCTGACTAACCCAGCAGCTTTCTGCAATGAAGTAACTGCAGCAGTGGACAAAAGAAGAGCTATGGATGTCACCTACCTAGACTCCTGTAAGGCCTTTGATATAGCCTTCCACAGCATTCTTGCTGCAAGATTGGAGAGATATGGATAAGGAGTTGGCTGGATGGCACTTCCAAAGACGTACAGTCAATGGCTCAATATTGAAGTCAAATCAATAATGAGTGGTGTTCCTCAAGGGTCTGTGCTAGGAACAGTACTATTTCATATCTTTATCAGTGACATATATAGTGGGAATGAGGGCACCCTCATCAAGCTCACAGGTGTCATCAAGGTGGAGAGATTGATTCACTTGAAGAAAAGGATGAGAGCCTTGACATCTTGAGTAGTAGGTCCATGTGAACCTCACAAAAATTTAAAAAGGCCAATTTTAAGATCCTGCATGTGGGTCAGGGCAATCCCCAATATCAATACAGTATGGAGGATTAATAAATTGAGAGTAGCACAGTAGAGAAGTACTTGGGGATACTAGTGGATAAGCCGACAGCGTGTACTTGCAGCCTGTGAAGTCAAATATATCCTGGACTACACTAAAAGAAACACCAAACAGCAGATTGAGGAAGATGATTCTGCACCTCTACTCTACTCTTGCAAGATCCCACCTGGAGTGTTGCATCCAGCTCTGGGGTCCCCAGTAAAAGAGATTTATGGACCTGTTAGAGTGGGTCCAGAGGAGGGCCATACAAAAGTCATCAGAGGGTTGGAACACCAGTCCAATAAGAAAAGACAGAAAGGGAGAAGACTGAAGACGATGCTTTGGAGACACTTTTTACAGCTTTTCAGTACTTTGAGGGGATTTATCAGAAAGACAGAGAGAAACTTTTTCTGAAGTCCAACACTGACAGTGTAACAGGAAGAGTTTTTAAATTAAATGGGGATAGATTCAGACTAGATATAAGGAAGAAATTTTTAACAATAAGGATGGTGAGACACTGGAACAGATTGCCCAGAGAAGTTGTGGATGACCCATCATTGGAAGTGTTCAAGATCAGGTTAGATGGGTCTTTGAGCAACTATCTAGTGAAAGATGTTCATGCCCATGGCAAGATGGTTGGAGTAGATGATCTTCAAGATCCCTTCCAGCCCAAACCATTCTATGACTCTACGATTCCATTACTCTATGATTATTGTTACAGAAAATTAGGGGGTTAATTTTTTTTAAATTAATATATAATTTGGGTAAAAGAAATATAAAAAAAAACCAAAAGAAATTCCAAAACACATTTTGCACTGCATGCATTTTTGTCCCTGGGTTTAGCATTATTTTCATTGTCTGTAGATCCATTACAGGGATACATAGGTATAAGAACAAAACAGTGAAGACCCTAGATTAAGGAGCAAAGTAGGGTCAGGCACAAATTCTCAGGAAAGGGTAGCCTTTACCCATGAGGACCTGACTTCCTGTGAGATTTCCTACATCTCAGTTATTTAATATACTACTTTGTCACAGCAGCAATTTACAACAGAAGATACTTCAGTAGTGAAGAAAATAACAGAGTGAATGCAACACTGAAAGTTCAAAGTAAATTGTAAAAGGTAGGAACTCAACAGGAGTTATCTGATTAGGAGACAAAATTAATAAGAAAATCATGGATCTAGAAGACATTATCACCACATACAAACTTATAGCAATGTAACATTTTCTGTAATTTTAAGCATACCTGAATTTTGCAGGCTTTTAGTTTTGTTATGCCTGCTTACATAGCTATTTCTATACCATTAATCGTGATATTGCCTTGTTTCCAACCTGCATTCTTGTTTCCAACCTGCATTCAGATCATTCTATGATCTNTCTGTGATTCTGTGATTTTATGATCAGAATCATACAGAGGACTATTCACACTACTATTCATACTATACGGACAGATGACAAGTAAAGCCATATGATGTCTCACAGGGACTAGGATATGATACAGTACGAAACACTGGAAGAAACTGTGGTTGATTCAATTTAAAGGTATTTTCCACCTTGTAAGTGTTACATCTTAGAATAAAAACTTTTTCAGTTTTGAAGAATGCAAAAAATAATGTTCTCCTTTCATGAGCTGACTAGTGATACAGAGAAGATATAGCACATTTGCCTAAAGTCATCCTGGAAATAGTCCATTTTTTTAGACATTGTAGCACCAATAATGGCTGTGGGTTTGAATCTGTTCTCACTTTCCACCCCCAACCCCACCCGCCCCAGTTACATGTTTCTCTGTCTTCTCTCTCCCTTTCTCAAACCATTTTAGTAGTTGGCAAAAAAATACCGTGGACCAGACCTGGTCATTGTGTTTGGGCTCTGATGAAAGACCTGTGTAATTCCATGTAAAATAGTCACATAGTTTTAGTAATTTATGTACATTATATATTATTTAGAAATATTGAGGTGAACCCAGGAAATTTCCTCCCTCATCTCCACAGCTCTAGGAGTGCTCTACTGAACATTCATGTCAGATGACATCTGGTGATAAAGTATGGTGGGATAAGTGGGTCTTCTGAGCATGGGAATCAAAAAATGGCAATCCAATGCAAGCTCAGGCATCCCAAGCATGCAAGCAGGAAGCCTGGAATCAAAAGAGGCACTCAAAAGGTTGGAATGAAAGTGATTACCACAGTCATGAGTAGCAAACCATTAAAAAAAAGCACTTATGCATATTCCAAAGTACTTAAATCTTGTCAGATACACCTGTGACACCTGTGTGCAATGTTCTCTATAAAGAAAAAAATGTTGAGAAAGGTCTTTTCAAGGAAAGAAAATGCAATGCTTCTCCAGTTGAAAATGTACCTTAAAGCAGTGTGATTCAAAGAAATGAATATTTTACATTATTCTTCATCAGAACTATAAAACAGAGCCAAGATCCACTGTGTTCCAGTGTCATAGCTGGATCAGATAGTTAGCAGATCCATAATCAGAAAGCATCAGACTTCTAATTGAATACATTCTTCTTAAGTTATTGTGATAAGCCAGCTGCCTGTACATTACTACACTTTAAAAGTACTCTGGATTCTGCTCAGGAACTTTCCATATGTTTACACATGCATACGCACACTTATATATGCATATAAATAAAAATAATATGAACTAAATGTTAGTAAGATAAACTTGTACTGGTATAGCCTTGGGTTTCATAGATGTCCATGAATCAGAAAGCTACTTGAGATTTTAACTTGTGGCAGTGAGTTAAAAACAAATAGGCAAGCAGGGAAAACTTACACCGCATGAACCTGGCATTACAAAGCATGAACTAGTTCATCTCCATAATAGAGAACAGAAGTTTCACATCAGGATCACATGAATAATTAATTCACCTTTTGTTCAAGAACATGCTCTGAATGGAAAATATATGTGATATGGTATGTTACCTTTACTTAAAAATCCATTTTTGTTTTTCTGATTTAACAACTGGTGATCTAAGAAAAGAGAATGCCTGTGCTCTTAATCTTTAATAAGTTATAACAAATAACAGAGCTGTAATTCAACAGGCTATATCCAAAAATTCCACATCACACTGGGTATTATGTATCATTAATTTATTAAGAAAATATTGCCAATAGAAAAAGACAAACTGCTTGGATTGTATACAAGAATGTTAGTTTATAAAATTTTGTGATTAAAATTTGATTAGATCCGGCAAAGAAACACACTTGCCATTGCCAAAAGTGTCAAATCTATTTGTCTGCATTGTAATACTCTAGCTTTAATATAGTGAAACATATCGGTTACATGTAGCTTGGTTTTGTGATCACTTTACAACATTATACAGACAGTTACCTCAATAACCTAAACATTACCAAACATGGTATTATAAATGTAGTACAAAACCACTATTTGCATTAATAGTAGTTATAATTAGTAATTTGTGTTGCACCTTGCCTTAAGGAATTTGAGACCTGAAGTAACCAAAAGGAAACAAAGATCCATCCAAGTGCAATAAATACTAAGTCTCATAGGTATTTCTATAAAATAATATAAAATTTTAAAAAAATACCCAGAACCATGCACTCTGTAATGATTTTTTTTTAATATAAAGTATGGAAATTCATCTTTCTTTATCTGCATTTTGTTAGTACTCACCAGAAAACTGTTGATAGAAAATTAAAAGAGTGCTGTCTGCGAAAAAATGATCAGATATTTGTTTGCCTGTATTATAGGTATCTTTATATTATACACAACAATGGATTTATTCATGACACCTAATGTGAGAAGATAGGAATAAAATAAGAGTACTGAAGTGAAGAAACTGGGCACAACTGCTGAGCAGGTTTTTTTGTGTAAGTCATTGTATTAGGCAGAAGATTTTGATTCAGGAGACCCAGATTTGACTCAAGGGTCTATTACAGGCTTTCTGTGTAGTTTATATGCGTGTTTCATTTTTCCATCCTTTAAGCAAAAATCAGTAACTGTTATACAATTACGCACTATGCATTGTAACAGGAGAGAGAAATGTCTGTTCCTCTAGATAGCTTCCAAATATTGATGAGATCAGACTTTCTTCTTGTTATTTTGCTGAGGTTTTTTGAGCTAGTTTAGTCTTCTGAAGCCTCTGAAGAGACAAAAGGGTTAGGTCAAAAGTTTTTTCTCTGAAAACTGATTATTCAATTTGTTCCAGCAAAGCTATTGGCATGGATAGTCCAGTCTCCTGTAGGCAGCAGTAATTGAAAGCAAACATTGAACAGCAAGTATAATAAGAAAGAAAGAAAAAAAAAAAGGCATAAAAACATGTTGCAAATGAATAACATGTACATGCTTCAGTGTTTTTCCATAGTATTCAAATGACCTTTCATTTCTTCTGCAAATATTTAAAAGAATTTTTTATAGATTTGACCTCCCAAATTCTCTGTCTTGACTACATTACAGTCCTTCTTTGATTAGAATTTACCATAGATTGAAAAGGAGACATCTGCCTATCATAATCTAAAGTCTTTTAAGAACAATCTAAATTTCAGATTTTTCAAAAAGTTTTGATATTTTGTTTTGTTTTCCCCTACAAAATAATCTGTTATTTATGTGGAGCATTCCAAACTATATTTAATGCCAGGGCATAGAGGTGTACTGCAACAACATGACAGAATGTGTGTTTTAATCAACTTAGTGTTAAATATATTGAAAAACTAAACATTCAATGGTATAAATTTTAGATTAAAAAAAAAAGGTCCCATGTGTGCAAATAACTAACACAAAACTAACGCAGTTTTCCATGAGAATAGACTAAACACAGGCTTTTGTAAAATGAACTTTAGCTTTACCTGTAGGATTCACAGATTTTATTCATTTACACTATTTGCACTACCACAAATACTGTTTCAAAGTAAAACATTATAAAGTAAACGTCTTCTTGCTGAAATGTACAGTCTTATTAAATGCATATTCATATTCTAAAAATTACTTTTAGGGATGCTGGCTGAAAGCTGCTTAAACATCATCTTTACCTTGAGTTAAATCAATTTTGTATTTCTGCAGAAGCTGAGTGACAAACAAGACTTTGTAACTGATGCATAGCTCACAGTTGTAATTACAGTTCTCAAGGCATTTAAAATGATCCCTGCTGACAAGTGGCAAGAACAAACCATTGTTCTTTTTTATTCTTGTTAGCACTATAGAGGCAAAGCCATGGCTATGTTAATTCTTTTCAAATGTGACTGAGAAAACAAGGTAGTGTTTTCTGATGAGTAAAACTTGTGCAGGTCCATTTGGATATAATAATTTCTAGGAGGAGAAAACTTTTAAGTTTTTCTCTTTAAAGACATAAATTAAGACTATGAACCTTGTGCTTAGCATCTAAGATTGTTCTTGCTGACCTGGAAGAACCACAAAGCAATAAGCATTTTTGAGATTCTAAATCATTAATAAAAAAACATTGATATACTCCCTTGATTTCTAGATGTTCCCTTATCCTATCATTCAAAAATTAGTCTGTTTTCTAGGGTAAAGTCCTTCAAATATATGCATATGAATAGCTGTAGTCAGTGATGCTCACCATAAGCTATTATGGGCTAAGACCTTTATGGGGCAGTTGGTGTGGGCTGGACTTGAGTGGCAATAGATTTAGCACAGGAACTGCAGTTAGCTCTGCTGGGGAACAGAGGAGTATTTTGAGTGTAAATAACCACTAGATCACTGCAGAAGTTGTGAAAGGTCTACAGCTACACAGGATCTTGACAGATGCATATCACATAGTAGAAAAATATAAATTATATCAAAAGTGGATTTTTATAACATATTTTTGAGAAACTGAAATAAAATTATATAAGTTCTCTTCAGGCAGAAAAAATGAAAAGAACATACTCCGCAAAATCAGTAATGAAATTGCTATGTTCTTGTCTCAAAAGTTTTCATTATTCCTCTATATATTAGGATTTTTAATGATAGCACAAACACTGGTATGTCATCCAAGCTTTACAGGCAATGTGGGAAACTAAAAGAAAGGTTTGTAGAATGTCGCAATTTATTTGTAGGATAAGCGCACAGATAGTAATTTAATGGTATTCTGCTATAGTATTTCATTATCTTATAAAATATTGCAGTAAAAGGTGAAAATAGCACCACAGCAACATTAATGTATTTTTAGAACAAAACTATGGAAAGATTAAAGAAAGTAATACATTCTAAATCTTTCAAAAAATCACTAGGCTCTAACTGTGATATTTTCTAATGACTTTACCACATGCTACAAGAAACAGGTTTTAGTATCTCCAATACATTTGAATCAAGAGAGGGGCTTTTTATTTGAATTAATTTTAAATAGATGTTTTAATTGATTCTGTGATAGCGTAGTGCCTCCCACTGTAAGCAAGTGTATTAGGCACAACATATTAGCATAACTGAAAGGTAATATCTGCCTCATGAAAAAGATCGTTGTACTGACCACTCATAGCCTTTTGTCTGCCTGCAGTGCTGCTGCGTGACCACTGTACAGCCTTTGACACCCTCACATTGTTTTCACCAGAAAATGTGTTATTTTTCTCAGTTTAAGCATAACGCACTCAAATCTGATCTTGATATTTCCTCCACTAAGATCTACATAAGCTCTATTTCGATATGGATCTATGCTGATGCTGACATAAACATCAACATTGCTACTATGATGCACAGACCAGGCTCACCTAGGATGTTTCTGTTCCTTTTCTGGGCACTTCCACTCCAAGATTCTGGTCTATCATCTTCCTTCCTCCTGCCCAGCATTCTTGATGAAAAGAAGTTCAACGTTTCTCTTGCCTTCAAGATCTAATGCATCACTACCCCTTATTGTTCTGTCTCTCATTTCTGACATCAACATCATGTTTACCAACCTCTTGTTCATCTTTCCTCTTCTAATATTCTATTCTGGTTCTAAATGCCTTTTCTAATGCTTAAAATCCTTTAGATTCAATAAATACGCATGTATTTTGACCACTCATGCTTCAAATTCTTAGTTTTAAGTACAACCCTGTTGAAGTCACCAGACTTTTATTTCAGAAATTTTTGTAAAAATTCTTGAGAGTAACCAATCTCTCAGTCTACTTTTTTCTATAAAGACATATTGCGAATAAAATTCCAAATACATGATATCATACTTCACAATTTTTTAATACAAGTTCATCATAGTTTTGAAAAAAAATTCCTAAAGCAATCTTATGCATCTTGGTAGTTTTCATTTACAAGAAAATAAAGTTTATCCCAAGCATGGAATAATTAATTATTGCTTCTATTTTCCCCATTTTCTGTTATTTTTCTTCATTTTTGTTTACATGTTTGATTTTTGTCTTTTTTTCTTTGTTTATTATCTCTTCAGAGATAAAAGAGTGAAAGAAGGAAACTAAGCTACTTCAAAAATTATTTTGAAGGAAATGAACTTGGAAAAAATACATCAAATGTTTCACTTAATAACCTATTGTAGGTTAACACCAGTAGGCAACTAAGTACCACACAACTACTCACTTTAAAAAACCAATTTGTTAAAATACCACTTGCAATACATAAGTGTCCAGTGGTCCAAAAGGTCTTGTGGCCTTAATCTGTTTTCCTTCAGCATACAATCTTCGGATTCCTTGATCATAAACCTTTAAGTAATCTTCCACATTTCCAAAATATGCTGAACTGTACTGGTAAAATCAACACCAACTATTGAGAAACTTTATTAATTCCTATCAATAAGAAACAACCACCAATACAATAACTGTATTGCATATACAGTAACTATTCATTAGAAATTGTTTTAATTACTGCAAAAAGCTTTTAAATCCTATAAGTGACATAACTATTTCAAAACATTGTCAGATTGGTTTTCTGTTCTCGCAAAGTAGAAATTACAACCACAGAAACATGTCATAATCTCAGCAATTAGCAATTTCATTGCATTGATTGCCATAATGAAAAATACTGAGACTGAAAATTAAAAGTATACTGCCAGTTAGTCACATGAGAAGTAACTAGTTGCTCTTTTTCAGAAAACAAACAATTTTTATTTTACATTCAGTGTTTGACTTAAGATAACACCTTAATTGAACCAAACCAGAAGAATAACCAAATCTTTCCTCACAGGGATGAATAAAGGAACAATAATTTACTAATGCCTTTATCAATACAGAATTAGGGGAGAAAAATGCAGAAGTTAATGGATCTAATTCTCCCATCTACTCTACAAGTTTAGTACTATACAAAATGTAAAATATAAAAAAAAATGCAAAGGTGAAGCTTCTGACTATCACAGTGAATTTTAAGTGGAAAGGTATAAGGATTTATTAAGTCCTTTAAGAAGCTGAGGGATTAATAGAGGCTTCAGGAACTAAAAATATCTTTAGATAAACAGAACCAATGAACAAAAACTATAATAACTAAAGAATAAAGGGAGTGAGAATTCGTTAAAAATTTTTAAATGAAGGCATTGTGCAGCATTTAGATCATATTTTATAAAAAGTTCCTTGTCATGAAAGGATAGGAAAAAAAATACCTAAGCATGTGTGAAGTTATCTGTAGGATTTTGTATACAAAGAAATTGCTTTTAAAGATATCATAATTTAACTTCATTAATATTTTTTAAATTCTTTTTGTTACTTAAAGAAAATCAGAAATAAAAGTGAACACAAGTGTCACATTGATAATTTCAGGTCTTAATATAGCCACCTATTTTTACAAGGACAAATATATCAGAATGCAATAGATATCAGTATTTATAGGAATTATCAGGGATTTACTCCCTTTTTTGCAATCAAATTCAAGATCATACAAGATCATGGAATTTAAGGGTTTGATTGACAGGACAGGGGTTTTTTTTTCTCTTTTCATTTAGAAGTTGCTGAAGAAGGTTAATGAAGATTAAAAAAGGCTTAATCAGAAGCATAAAGGGGAAATAGAGAGGGAAAGGTGGTAGAGTAACACTGATCTTTGTTTATTTTAGTTTATATGTGATTTATTATTGGTCATTTTCTTTTCTTAGTAATCCTTCACCAACACTGCACCTTCCATTACACTGAAAGATTTATAATGTTCTCTTTGGTTTAACTGAGTATTTTAAGTCTGCCTTTCAGTCTCAGCATGCATATGAAAACAGAAATCCACAAACATGTAAAGAAACATTTTGCTCTTTTTGCCAATATTTCTGAATCTGTAGATTTACAGAGTATGCACATTTTTTAAAAAATGGCCTAATTTGTATTGCAAAACTGTACTTATTAGAACAGCATGGGCGTTAGAATCATCAGTTTTGCTAAAGAATGCCTAATATTGATTCTGCTTAAGAAAACTCATTGCTAATGTCAATAAAATTAATAAAATCAGAATAAAAGGGTTTCTACAAAGAAGGCTGCATCAACCCAGACAAATCATCAACAGAACAATTCTCATGGGCACAAGCATTACAAAAAGTGGATTATTCATAGCCAATTTATGCTTGAGCATAAGATCAATAATGGTGCAAATGCTTATACACATAGTCCATGAACTATTCATAGATTATTCACCTGGATCTCATAATTCAACTACATCTTAGATGCATGGGGGTGTGCTGATAGTCTATTGATTTCTGTTAGCTGCAATATAAAATACCAGTACTACACTACTATCCAGATTGTCATTTAATCGTCTAATCAAGATGAGATTAATTCAACAGAATTTCAGCCTCTGTTGATATATTTGTATTCGTGACTAGAGTTCTTGTGCACAGGAGCAACAAAACTGTCATCAGACTCCACTCACTGTCATCTTGTTGCCATGCTGCTGCTTACTAAGATATATCAGTAACCTCCAGATCTGGATCGTAGAAAGTAATAATAGTAGTACGTTTGATGAATTGCATACATTGCTGTGTGAATTCAAAACAAACTTGCATGATAGAAGACAGTATGGAAGAAAAAGCTTATACCTTTTCTTATACCATGGCTATTCCATTTTCAAGTCGTATTCTTCCTGAATCTTCAAATAGGGTAAGACACTTAGTAAAGCTGAGTGGTAAGGTTTTATTTTGAAAAATAGATGCTGTTTCATGACACTTTTGTGTCTGAAGAAATACTGCTGCAGAAATTGATGAAAGAAATACATTCCTGTCAGTGCATCTATCTACAGCCAATTCAAATAAAAGCATCTAGGACTGACTTTCCAAGGAAAAAAATCTGATGTCACTAATGTATCACATTTAGACCTAAACCAATGCCATGTTTAGAAAGGTCGGTCACCCTGGGTGCAGACTATGCCTATTCCTTTAGATCCTCATTATTCTATTACATAATAAATACTGATAATATTGTGACTTATAGAAGCATCTAATGACAACAAGCAAATATGATGTAAGAAACTTTATGATTCCGTTATTAGCTTCATTAAAAACTTGTTGCTGCTAATTTAATAAACATTTTAGTATCTATGTTTTTCAAGCCAAAGAATTAGGGAACTAGAATCAGCAATGACAAGTTATGACCTTCTACATTATATTCTGTTTCTCAGAAAAGTTTCTAAAGATCACTTGCAAATTAATATGAGGTTGTAGTATTTATATTTTAATTAGATCTCCTTAAAACACCAGAATCTCATATTTCATAGGAAATGCTAAATGATTTAAATGTTCTTTCAGTCTAAATAAAGGTGAAAAATATAAATCTGACAGACTTTTTTTCCACTAGAGAGACTACAATAATGAAAATACATTCAACAGTAGTTAGGGAATAATGCAAAGGCAAAAACTACCACTAAATACTTCAAGATTTCAACACTGAGGTAGAACTTGGGGTTGATAATGCCAGTGTAATTTACATCTTCTTTTGCAGTGGAATCTTTGCTGCAGATGAGCTAGATTCTTGGGTTATGCTAACCTCCATCAACTCCAACCTGTGAGAGTTGATGGCTTACCCCATCGTCATCAGAATTAAGTTGAATTTTAGTATTAATAACATAGTGACAGAGCCAGATGATCTGAATTGAAGACTATTGTGTAATCATTCCAGAGATATGAATAGCATGAGGAAAACAGCTAAATCTAACCCTATTGAAATAATTATTATATTTTCTTTTAAAAAAAGCAGTGATGGAAACTTATTTTCTCATTTATGAAGGAAAAGTAAGCTATTTAAGATCTTCATTTTGCCACTTTGAAAAATATTTTCTTGTCAAGCTGAAATTATATCAGTACTTTAAGGGATTTCTTAATGGGTTTTGTGATTATTAAACACCACCATGCTCATGCAAGGGATTTTATTTGCACTATTTACAGTTCTGCTTCCTTTCTTTTATCTGTTCCCATATAGTTACCTTCTTTTAATTGCTCCTTTTGAAAACCTCTGGCTTTCAAATGCATGCTTTCTATTATGTTTACCTATGTCTCAGCTGTTGTTAGAATACGAAGTCCTGGTATAAAGACTGTTCCACTGATGTGAAAAACAATCCCTTGCATAAGTTTCTTAAGAAACATTAGCTATGTAAGAGTAGGCATCTGATGTACAGCTAGTTGGTAAAGACAGAAATGTATTTCCATGGGATTATTCATGCTAATGATTTCGAATACCTGTTTTAGAATGGGATAAATCTCTCTGTAGAGTTGCTTATGTCTTCCTCTTAAGAGTGAAAGAATCCTATTCTATTATACTGTACTAAATATTTGTTCTGGTTAAGGCTAAATCAGAACCAATTCCCTTGAATTCCAGCTAGCCCTGAGTAACTTCATGTACTGAAACTTATTAACACAGTTTTTCAGATGGTGACTGCCTCTATAAGTGAAAAGCCTGATATTTATCACCAAGATAAGTGGCATTGGTGTGTAAAGAAGCCACTGCTCACACTCATTTCTCTGTAAATCAAGACCATACCAGAGTTGATGGCAAAAGATTTTACTTCTGCAGGGAGGGTCAAACAAGACAAGTGACTCAAACTTGACCAGTGAAATATTCTATGCCATACACATCACAGTCTGTGTAAAATGTGTTTCTGAATCCAGTTCCTGACTCCATTTTCTGACTCCATCTCCCACCTGCCACTGAGTCCAGCCCACAACTTTCCCCACGTTTCCCTGCAGAGACAGTGGTGACATATGTTCATTGAGTGACTTTGAATTGGTGTAGTACATATTCATACACTTCATTATTTTCTTATCAATATTATTATCTTCCTTTTTATTATTCTTGTTTCATTAAAGCTGGTTTTGGTTCAACTTGCAAGCCTCTCTCCCTTACTTCCCTTTCCCATAGTGCAGGGGACTGTCACCACAGTTGGCCAAAGTTTAGCTGCTGACCTGGGCAGAGCACTGGGGTGGGGTAAGTAGGACAATATTGAAATATAAAAGGGCTCAAATTATGTGGTGTATAACTAGTGAGCTTCAGTTACTGTATAAACAAAATTAATCTGAAGATTTATTCCTTTTTTGGACCAAGAGAAAGGATTAAGTGTCATCTGTACAATCATGTTTTTTTCAAGCATCTCCTGGAGTGCACAGAAGGGAATGTGAGTCCTTTCTAAAAACAGCTTCCCTCAGTGGGAATAGTGATCTGCATCATGACAGCAAAACTTTCTCAGTGAGTGCACTCTGCAACATCCATGTGATCCGCCGTAGACCTCCCTCTAGTTCAGCCAGCTCAGCAGCATGAGCATAATACCAAACAGTGGACTTTCCAGCTAGCTGCCTTTTCTGTATCATTTCTATATCTCCTGGGAGGAGAAAAATATAAATTATGTGACTGGGATTGTAGATGTTCCTGGTGAGCAATCTTGCGCAAGATCAGTGGAGTTCTCAGATGAACAACAAATCTGTCATGTCTTTAATATTTGCATTTGAATTCACCCTTTGGCTCAGGTACCTGCTTTGCTTTCCCTAGTACTGGCTAGAGATGCTAAGGGGACATGGACCAGACATCTTGAGTTCCTAAAACCTAGCACATGCATAAACAAGGGATTTAAGTTTCATATCTTAAAGAAATCAAGCTAAGGTTCCTCTCTGGAGGTGGTTTAAATCATCACATCTCTGTTTAAACTGGTGTTGTTAATTCATGTTTACATTGATCAGAGATAAAAATCAAATGCCAGCAGAGTTTATGTAGCAATAGTCTCCTAAGATGTTGGTCTTTCTTTCCTGCAGCCAGGTGGTCTGCATGAAGTAACTATTCAGTGCTAATGGTGAAACTTTATAATGAAATTAGAAGAATGTGGAATAATCAAAATGCAAATTGAATTTTCACACTCATTGACAATGTTTTTCAAGATTGACATTCAGTCTTAACTGTACTACTGTCCTTACCAAAGCCCTGTTACAGAGGATTTTACCTTGAATGTTCTTCTTTCAAAAGAAAGGTGCAGCAGGAGATGATAGTTGACAGAGTGAGTTACATTACATCTCTCAAAATTTGTGGTATAGGAATTCTTCCAAAATAAAAGAGTAAGTGCTTTGGACATGCTCACATTCTGATGATTTCTACCACTCAGAGTGGAAGTTTTGAAGCAGAATTAGAGTAGCCACACATGAACATAATTAGGTATATGTGACACATAAAGAGATTGGATGGTGACAAAGTCCATAAAACAATTAGTGAAAATTCTTCTGAGTTCCTTATGATGTTAAACCAAATGCAGCTGGCCAGTTTGGTCAAGTAAGTGAATATATCCAGTTTGACTTGTCCTTGTCCATGTCTGATGTCTTATTGTCCATGATTTCCTTAAGGAATTTTCATCTACTCTGTCAATGATTGCTATAAAAACAGTGCACATGAGCTACACACTTTGGACAAGACATGATTTATGAGGCTGAATTTGGCAATATACAGATTTTCTATTTCTGCATTCAGAATAGTGTCTAACAGGAACCTGTGTTAATTACCTCATGAAACAATTGTTGTGACATAAAATATGGTAGATTAATTTAAAAAGTAAACACTTGATCATGTATTGTAACTGAATTAATTCAGAACCGGTATAAAGTCAGTTTGATAATGATTTGTCCCAGCTTGTGCTGTATAAACTCAAGCAAAATCCCATTCCTCAAATAAGTTAAAAAATAAAGTAGATGATAAAGGGGGTGGGAGGAGGGAAATAAACAGCCACAGCAAGCTAGTTCATTAAATATATCTTGGTAGTTTCAGGCATACTTAGAGCCAGCTTTGGCAGATTAAAGGTTTGGATTTGCTGCATTTCTGCTCTAATAATAATGCAACATAATGTAAGAGGATTGTTTTACTGGAGTGTTTACTACTGAAGAGAAAATTGCTTTTATAATTATGCATCTCCATTGAAATTTACAGAAACGTTGAAGACCATTAAAAAATCCATCAACAAATTATAAAGTTTGAACTCTTCTAGTTGAATGTGTACAACAGTTTCACTACTGTTAAAAGGGTTTAGGTACATTCACTGAAGGATGAATATAGATGTTTGGATTTTTCATTGTAATTCACGCTGTAGTTTTTCCTGCTAAGGGCTCTCTATGGAAAAATTACATTACCACTAGTCATTTAAAATGATTCTGAAAATAAATTATATATAACATTTCTGTGATAGAACATATATGAATGGATTCCAGAAATTTAATTTCTCTCTTATTTACTCCATATGCAAATTTTGATATTTTAGCAGTATGACAGATCATCTAACTCACATGAGGTTCTATCTGTACCCTGTATATACATCCTTAACCTGTCTTGATATTAACAATTTTTCTCCACCTGAAATTCATCTGGTCTTTAAAAAACACATTATTTTCTCAGTAGAGGAACCTATATTCCTATTACAATAAAAACTATAAATCTACCTATTAAACCTCTCCAAAAATGACTTTCTATTAGCACTTATACATGTATTTGTTTTCTGAGTAATATTAATAATATTAATAACTTCTTAAAAAAGATTACTCTAAACTTACTACTTAATATTTTGGAAAGCCAGAATATTTACCTCAGGAGTCTAAAAATCAGTTTGGAATGCTCTACTATAACAAAAATAGAAATCTTGGTCTTGATGTCATTTCCACCAAATAGCCCTACATTATGGTAGAAACGACTACATTACATCTTCCACTAGAAAGGGAAAAAAGCAAAGAGTTGTTTTAACCAGGTAATTTTAGGATGAAAAGAGAAAGTAAGTGTTCCCCTCCTCTATTTTTGAAGATAGAGTAACAGAGTCATGTAGTTTTGAAGAACGTTGTCAATAATTGACAAGATATTTACCTGCTGTGACATTAGTTGTGTACATGCAAGAAAATGGGATTAGGTCTCATATTTCTCCATAACTTGTAGAAGGATTACTTTGCTCTAAACTATAGATCTGTTAAGTACAAAAATAGCTACTCCTTGAGAGACATCTGTTAGTTTGAATGCTACTCAGTTTCTGCTTCTCACCAAGGTCATCACAGTAAATGAAAGAATGGGTAAGTCATTGGCAGGAAAACTCTGCCTGAATGATTCTTACTTTGTTGAGCATACAGTTCCGTTGTCTGTCACCATTTAGATCTGTTTCACTTTATCTTGTTGCTGAAATGCTTCTTAATTTCTAAATTCCCATGAAATATAAATTATTTTCATGAATTAGTATGGAAACCAGGGGTTTACTTCATGGGCTTCACAAGAACATTTTGCTGTCAGGACCATGAATTCTGTTTAAAGAAAGTATAAGAAATGTTAAGAGTCTATTGTGCTTAATGCCACAAATTCTACTATTTTATAAATGCCCAATTAATCCAGAGCTGCCCTTTGACAAAAAACCCCAACCCTCCATCCAAACACTTTTTCCCAGTTCTGCTAATTCTTGCCTATTTTTTCATGTGTCTATGGATTTATATACTATGCCATGAACTGATCTTTTGTTTCTCCAAGATTCAAGGTGATTCATTCTAGAACTAGTTCTGTAAGAGTGGTCTGAATAATAACTGAGCATGTAGAACTGCCAAATTTTAAAGCATATTAGGAGGCACCCAGTTCTTTGAATACCTGAGTGATGCTCAACACTGAAGAGCTGAAGAGCTGATGAAGTCGATGAATAAAACCTCGGAGAACTAGAAAATAATTGCAACATGTTACCTGACTTGATGCAATGCACTTTTGTATTGATGTAACATATCAGTGAAAACATTGCAAAACAATATCGAGGCAACCTGCTGTGATTACTTAGTGGTTCTCCACAACTCTTTGACGCTGTTTTTCTTATCTTTCTTCTTTGCACTTAATCCAAATTTCTCAACACGTCCAGGGTATTTCACATTGTGTAACTCCTTCCCTCTTTTCTTAACCCTTTCTCACTACTTTATTTTCTATCACAGATGATTTTCAGTGACCTGGGTTTCTTTGTTCATAATTTTATTAACATGAGGGAACATCATGGCAAATGCAGAGGTATTACTCTCCTGCTATTTTCTGATCAGAGACAATAGAAAAAAAAAACTTTATAAAATCTTACTGACTATATAGGAGCCATACACAAGGGTCAAAAAAATATACATGTCTCTCTACTCCAGATGGATCTTACAAACACAGCCCATTGTAAGCCATGATATTACAATTAGAATTAGAATATAAGGAAATATTTTGATATTTTAAAAAGTAGAATCTTCAGGCTTTCTGTATGTCAAATTTCAGCTCTGATGCAAGACATGAGTGGTATGGATTCAGCACAGCATATGGCTTCAAAGTTGTTATTACAGATTTAGAGCATGCAGGCATTACTTCCCATGAAATATAGTCTTTGATTTGCATTTTATTCTGCTATCCTCCATTATTTGATCCTTTATTTATATTTTAGCTCCCCTAGCTCTCACTACTGGGTATTGCCAGTCATTGAGTCAGCAACAGGAATGCAACTCAGCTACTAAGTTTTATATTCTAGTCTCTGAAGATGCAGACAACTGCTTTGCTGCAAAGTAAAATTACTCGTATTGTACATAGACAGTTACCAGGGTACTCAGAATGAGGTTTTTATTATGTTCAGTATGAACTTAAAGGGGAAATATAATGATGTATCCCATAGGAGGTATAACAATAGTTAAAGGAATATTTGGGAGATCTGTGCTTGATGAACGTGCAAAAGAAAAAAAATGGATGCGGATTAATCACACTCCAGAAAACACTAATTATCCTTTCTTTTTCTACAAAATCAGTCTCTGATCAGTTACACTCTGGATCTATGTATCACAGATGTTTGAAGTTAAGCTAGATATGTCTTCTCTTTGCTGTACAATTTTTCCACAAGACTGAAAAAAACTGAATGTTTTTTACACCTTTAATAATTTATAAAATTGGAAGTCAAAAGACTGCACAATCGTTACTTCTGTACATTTTATTTTATAAAATGTGTTAGAAACAATATTAGATAAAAACAAATATTCCAGATTTATTATAGCCTATGAACAGTGAAGCCACAAAACATATATTAATGCTACAGACAAAGAATTAAATGAAAAAAGCTTTATTATTAATGTTAATCATAACAGAGAAAAAACTGCTGTTAACAATTCCTAGTGAACATTCAGTAAATATAGGTAAATACGATTCTATTTCATTTTAACAATATGCTGAGAAGCAAAAAATTATCATAAATCAACAGTTACCTGCATTCTTCTCCCTTGTCCTTCTTCTAATCTGCTGTCACTCCTTATTTGCTTGCTTAGTATTTGTATAATAACAGAGTAAGAAAATTTATGTGGAGGAAGTGAAAATAATAAAACACTGGGGTTTTTTTCCATAGAACTGAAAATACTCCTCTGTGTCTCTGAAAGTAACACTTTTTAAAAAATCACTATTTTTTTTCTTTATTCACTATTGAATATTGTCTTGCTTTAGAGATGAATGGTTGCTGCTGTTGCTAACTTTTTTTAATATTTTCATTAGAAAAATAGTATGGGTATATGAACTTCCAGAAAGAGCATCTTGGGTATGTGGTTTGGAGCACATTTTGGAACAAGCCTCCAGCAGAACATCCAGTGGCTGAGACTGAGTCATTTGTTATAACAGTTGAAAAAATGTATCACATTTTACTTGCTGTAAGTTTTTAAAACCACAGCTATTCTTTTCTTGATTTTACTGTCTTCCATGATCTTGCCCATCTAAGCTGATTATCAATGGCCCTGCAACACCTCCCAGTGATATTCTTATCTTAGTACTAATTTACAAGTCTCATTCCTTCTGCATTTGAAGAAGTAGTCATCTTGGCTTTGATGCTTATGAAGACCAATTGACATGAGAGTCTCATATGAAAAATATTCATATCACAGTGTCCTTATTCAGCATAATTCATGGACTGTGTGTCACTGACTTTTCCTGAAAGGGAGAAATTCTTTCTCTCAGCAAACATTATGAAATTCTGGCCTGTGAATACTTGTCTGTAATTCTTACGCTCAAGTTTCAGAGGCATAAAGCTTTCATCAATGGTTGTGTTCTTTTAAAAAGTGGCCTTAGACATTTTTTGCCTTTTTGTTTTTCCTTATATGTAACAAATTGTGACTAGGTGAAAGAATATATAATAGCTTTGCTTCCTAATAACAGTCAAATTAGGAACAGACAATTTAGTACAAGATATTGTTAGACACAAAACATCTTTGATCATTCCTTCCAAAGCAAAAATAGTGGAGAAACAAATTCCCATTTCCAAAGTTAACACTTAGCTACATTTAGAAGCTTTGCTTTCTGTTTCATAAAGAAAATGATCATTCATTTTAGATTGCATATGGACTACACTATCTAAAGTTCAGTAGAAGGTTTCAGATTTTGACTTTCAATATGAAATAAATACTTACCAAATAAGTCAAATAAGCATAGGGGATCAGGAAAGCTGAACAATTTCAAAGCCTTCCTTTGCTACTACCCTAGATTTTTCCAGTCAGGTGGCTTGTGTGTATCCCATGTGGTGTTAAAAATGCTTCTCTGAGATTTCCATCTTACCTTTTGTCCCATCTAAGAGGAACTCTGGCACTTATACTATAATTCTGAATGCTCCTTCAAAGACTAAGTGTCTGATTTATTATGGCTTCAGTGTTTATTTTGCCCATATTGAAGTCTTTTTTGAACATGTGCGTGGTGATGGTTTGTGGTCCCATAACATAAATTGTAGGTCATTATCCTGAAATCACACATGGCTTTTGAGATCACTTTTCCACTTTACTTAACAGCTGATTAAATTTTCCTTCATAAATCTCATTAATCCATACATCAATGTCTATAAGACTGGCTGAGTCACTTGCAGTGGCATTCATGCTTGCAAGAATGATTCAGTGGTTCAGTTGGAAAATCCTCATACTAGCTTATAAAACTGGTTAATTCTGATACTCCACAGATTTTTCCATAAACTACGTTTTCCAAAGAATCTGGACTTTGTATGCTGATTGTCTCACCATGACATCTGAGAAAGGATGTTCATTGATTGAAACAGATTCTTAGAACTAGGCCTTCAGATTAGGATAAATTTCTGTAGGAAGTGTGCATGCATTTTTGTAGTTACGTTGTACAATTTTTGTATGATACTGTGGTGGTAAAAACAGTCATGTGCAAAGTAGCTCTTCTTCTTCTTTAACATTTTTGAACCCACATCCTAAAATATGTCTTCCTAAGAATAAGTTATTCACCCTTCTTATGAAGGTAACCACTGCATAACCTGGGAAACATGAGGTCAGAATGAAACCCAGCAAAGCAGAACTTGATTTCAGCCTGTTGATTAGGATATTTAGTTGGTGCTAATCCTGTTTATAGTGATGAATTTGTGTTCAAGAAATATTTATGTGTATACATCGCACACTACCCTTCAGTTCAGATTCTTCAATGTATATGAATTTTTCATCAAGCCTTTGACTATAGCTTGGTAATTTAAAAAAATAATTATGTGTTTTGGACAGAAGCCCTATTAGTGATGTACAAAACAGGAAAAGTCAAAACCAAATACTTCCTAGAAATTCACAATGGAAACATGAGAGGCAATGGCCACAAACTGGAATAGGGGGATTTCTATATGAAAGGGAAATATTGTTACTATGAATCTGGTCAACAATAGATAAAGAGTCATAGAGATGTTGAGGAATCTTAATACTTGGAGGTATTTTCATATTAACTGGAGGAGACTCTGGGTAAGCTCCTATAACTTCCCATACTTGTAAGGAAACATCTTCCTATCCATTCAATATCTTCTGATCACATTCTCTAAAGTTTCTGCACCTGTTGACAATCCACTACAGAAATGTGATTTTTTAAATTTTATGAACTCCTCTCCTACTGAGAAAAAGGGCCCAACAGAAGCTCCTTGAGAACATAAGAGCTAGTGTTGCAAGAATACACTCAGCACTCAAATGGATATAATAATGTCATGATGAAAAGCTGGGAGGTGCAATGCTGGATGCAGATCTGCCATAGGAAACCAGACATCATTTTTATTACTCCTGATATAACAATTTGGTTTGGTTTGCATTTTAAATACCGACACAATCTAATCTAAAACATCTATAGACCGTAAAGGTTGGGGATGATTACACAATTGAGCCTTCTCTTTGTGAAATTTGCCTTTCTTGCTTGCTCAACATTTGGCTTCAGGGCTCTTTCATTCCTGGCTGCATAGTGGTCCAGATACAACATTTGCTAAAAGCTCAATCCCACAGCAGTTACTGATGAAGTTGTCCTTACATACGTAGAAGATTTTGAATCTAATGCCTTTGGCTTGAGGTGTTCACAGGACTAAATTCAAAATGTGCATAATTTGTTTGCTTATTACTTTTTTTGTTTAGAAGAACTCTCACTGCTTCAGTAGATGTCTGTTCTCAAAAGAGATCTAGCATTTCCTATTACAAACTCACATTTCCCTGAGAAATGACAGTGTGCGCTGGGGAGGAGAATCTTAGAACAACAGGGAAGACACTCTTCTCCCTATTTCCCACAGCAATTATAAAAATTTAAATACAATTTACATAATTGTTTGATAAAACTCTAAATGTCATCAACTATAATGGTCTTACAATGCTCACATATGATTGTGTTTGTAAGGGCAGCTAAGGGAGAAAAGAAACTGTTAAGTAATATCAAATTTATAGGGTATGTTTTTTGACAAAGAACAAATTATTTGTTTACAACACTTCTTAAGTGTCCTTAAATAAGTTTAAGCATACTTAGATAAGTATTTTGAGATATACATCTATAGCTTTCCATGCACTTACTAGTTGGGGAAGAAAAATGCCTAGAGTTCAGGAATAAAGACAAAAATGACTATTGCACTGCTGGTAGAGTAGGCAAACTCATATTCCTGCATTTTTGAAAGAATTCCAAGTTTTATTTCAAATACTGACATTAAGCTGGTTTTGTTAAGATCCACAAAGCTGACCTTGATTAGCTCTGACTTTATCTAATTTCACAGTCTTGAAGAATGAAGACCATAGTAATAAAGATATTGTCAAGCCTTGCAGTAACATAGTTATTCTATTTAAAGAGACAGTTGGAGCTAAAAACTTCCGTGTGCTATACACCTAGTTTAAGGAAGCTATGGTAAAGTACATTCCCAAATAAAGGTAATAGACCGAAGTTATCTAATGGAGCTCTGTTACATTGTTATTTTAGTCTCTTTTGAGTAATTTTGTTTCCTATGCTAGACTTTTGTAGATACCACATTTCAGTTTAGGACTTTAAAATACTTGGCTAAGATCGTCTTTCACTTAACTGTTAATTGGTTTTTAAGGCAATTTAAAAAAAATGAAAATTACCCTTTTAGTGTAAATAGCATCATTTCAATGGAGTGATGTCTTCACTTCATAATTTGCTTTCCCCCTACTGAACAACTAGAAATTGTATAATAAAAACCCTTCCTTACCGGCAAACTGATTTTTTTTTATGCCAAAAAAATGCTGACTAGATTTAAATCCATCATTTCAACAAAATATAAATCATAGTATGAGTGATGAAAAACTTTCTGAGAGACAAAATGTTAGTTATATGTGTATAACATTTTTTTTTCTGATATATTTTGGGAAGCAGGGGATTTATGAGTTATTGACAATTGTAAACATAATCCAATACAACAGAGGAAAACATTATTATGCCTGTACTGTATATCAGTTAACTGAGAGAATAATACTACTAGTATTAGCAAAGGCATACAGCTGTGCCCCCAAATTAACCACAAATGTGGTGATATTTGAGATTAAGGTACTGCTTTTAGGTGTGTTCAAGTAAAAGTCTTTGTAGCAGTTAGATATCTGAGCTCTTATTATACTCAATGGAAAGAATGTAAATTAGTCCATGGTGCCTTAATTAGTTTGCTTAAATATAAGCCTATAACCACATTTGAGACACCTGAGGATACCCAAGACATCTGCAAGGGTCCAGCAGTGGGAGACTGGTTACCTTCTGGAATGGTAGATGAGTGGTAGAGAGAATACCCCAGGATAACTCAAATTACATTAAACATCTCTGTGTGAGAGACTGAATCAAGTTCTAGCTTTACACATTAGATGGATGCGATACTAGGGGTCCATACTGGGACCAATGCCATTTAACATTTTCATCAAAGATATAGACAGCAAGATCTAGTGCACCCTCAGCAAGTTTGCAGATGACACCAAACTGAGTGGTGAAGTTGTAACATCAGAAGGACTAGATGTCAAACAGAGGAACCTGGACGAGTTGGAGAAGTGGGCCTGTGGGAATCTCATGAGATTCTGCAAGGACTTGTGCAAGCTCTTACACCTGAGTCAAGGTAATCTGCAGTTTCAATACTGACTGGGGGATGACATGATTGAGACTAGCCCTGTGGAGAAGGACTCATTGATGAGAAGCTTGACATGAGCTGGCAACATGTGCTCAGACCTTTCCTAATCACCTATTTCATTTTTTCATTCTGTTGCAGTCTATCTAGCTTGAAAAAGCAAGCAAAGACAATTCAAGATTAAAAGATTATTTCAGTGATGCACTTTCACAGAATCACAGAATCACTAGGTTGGAAAAGACCCTCTGGGTCATCAAGTCCAACCATTCCTATCAAACACTAAACCATGCCCCTGTGCAGNACTCCCTGGACCTGCTGGTCACACCGTTTCTGATACAAGCCAGGATGCCATTGACCTTCTTGGCCACCTGGGCACACTGCTGGCTCATGTTCAGTTGGCTGCTAACCAACACCCCCAGGTTCTTCTCCTCCAGGCAGCTTTCTAGACAGACTTCTCCTAGTCTGTAGCTCTGCATAGGGTTGTTGTGCCCCAAGTGCAGGACCCGGCATTTGGCTGTGTTAAATCTCATGTCCTTGGTCTTAACCCAGCAGTCCAGCCTGTTCAGATCCCTTTCCAGAGCCTCTCTACCCTCCAGCAGATCGACACTTCTACCCAGCTTAGTGTCATCTGCAAACTTGCTAAGGGTACACTCAATGCCTTCATTCAGGTCATTGATAAAGACATTGAACAGGGCTGGACCCAGTACTTTGTCAGGAAATACAGAGAGATTTTAAAAGTAACTACATTAACCATTCATAATTTCTAAGGGGAACTGGCTACTTAAGACTCAAGAATATTCTAGTTTAGATAGTTTTTAGGGTCTCTTGATTTTAAGAATTCAATAGAGGAGAAACCCAGAGATTTCTCCTTCACATTCTTCTTTCTCAGTCGTACATTAGTTAGCACTTTACTTCATTGAAGATTCCTCAGATCAAAGCATTACTTTTAAGTGCCGCTTATAGATTGAAGTGATAGGTGGAAGAAGATAAAGAAATGGAGAAAATATGAATGAGAGCATGAGTTGTGAAGACTTTCTCATCAGTCCTGCACTTGGGAAAGGCAGCAGGCACTACGGGAAGTCCAGATGAGAAGTCTATCTCACTGTTCTGTAAACGGTTTTATTGCAATGCAAGTTAAACAAGGCAGTTGCATTTTTATTTTTGTTTTTTTCTCTGCTTATATTTTAATATTACTTATTGAGGAGGATTAGATATGTTTAATGGACTAGTGTTAAGTGAAGAATGGTAATCCAATTAGGAGGCATTTTAAAACTTCAAAACAAAATGCACTCAAAACCAAAAAAAGAGACCAGTTTGAAAGCTTTCTAATGGTTCTGAATCTGGGTAGTCAGTGTATGATTTTGGAAGATTTATTTGAGGTTTCCTTGTAATTCCTAATTTGACATCATATTGTAAGTGGGACAAAAGATATTGAACTGAGAAAATAGATTATTAGAAGAACCTGATCAAGACTTTTTAAAAAGCAAAGAACACAGTAAGCTGAAAAGCAGGATGAGAGTAGACTGGAAGTACTGTGAAAAATGACATAATACTATGATAGAATAGAGGTACAAGAATAAACACCTGCAAACGTTCCTAACCTGAGAAGCAGGATTGTTCTTTCGCTTTAACTTTTTTCAGTGATTGCATTTGGAAATGATCAGAGACTTTTTTCCTTCTTCTGTAGTATAGCTTTAAGGCACAAATTATTTTTGCTTAAACACACAGATGAAGCTTTCTCAGTGTGGGTTCTTTAATTGAAAAAAGTCTTGAAATAAATTTGACCTAAAGAACTCTTTGTGTCATCACTTCATAATTGATATTCCTCTGAGGACACCAAAGAATGTGGGTATTAAATTAAGGTTTGGTTTGGTTTTTTTTTTTTTTTTAAAGGCAAGATCCTAATGAAAATACTAAAAGGTTGAGGGGCGTGTGTGTATTTTTTTCTTTTCTTTTGTCATTGAGACAAAAATTGGTCCTCCAAAACCAATTTACAGAGTGAGAATGTGCTGTTGATTACAGAAGCTGGTTCTTTAAAACCTTAAATACAGTCTTCATATTTCAAAGTCACTGACAGTTGTGACAAAATCACAAGTTATTATTCTGATGATGGAAAAGATTAAGCATTTTTAAGACTTTGATGTTCTGTGATGTCTTGCACATCTACTGGAGCATTGCTAATAAAGGCTCAGCTGTAAGAAAATGTGGGTTTAATGGGCAGCTAATAAGTGGCTCCAGCACCTATTCATAGTGAAGTGGATCTCTGAACTGGGAAAAGTGACTCCCCATAAAGATCTTAAAGGTGTCTCTGATTGTAAAGCTGTTTAAATAGGGACTGGATGAACAGGCAGTGAAGTTGACTGAAAACTGGTTGAATGGTTGGAAATAGGTAGTGATCATTGGCATTAAAACAAATCGGAGGCCTATAAGTAGTCATGTACCTCAGAGTTCAGTNGAATATGCTGCCCAGGGAGGTGGTTGATTCGCCTTCCCAGGAGGTGTTTAAGTTACGGGTGGACGGGTTCCTGAGGGACATGGTTTAGTGTTTGATAGGAATGGTTGGACTCGATGATCCAGTGGGTCTCTTCCAACCCAGTCATTCTGTGATTCTGTGATTCTGTGACATTTTCACTAGTGATTCAGATAATGGATCATAGCATACACTCAGCAAGTTTTCTGATGATGCTGAGTTGGTAGAAGTGGCTTATACACCAAAGGGGTTTGCTGTCATCTAGAATGCTGGAGAAACAGACTGATAGGAACCTCATGAAGAAATGCAAAGTCCAGCACCTGGGGGTGAGTAATATTCCTATAACTCTTGACAGACGAGGGAAAGTGGTAAGATCCCAAAAGGAATCTCCTGGCAGAGAGGATTATGGTATGGCTGCCCAAAACAAAACAGGGAGAAAACATGACCTAAACTGTAAAATGCATATAACCTTCATCTGGCCTATTTCACTCAACAAACCAAGCCAATGAAATGTTCAGATTCAGAAACAGAAATCCATACGACTTAATAGGACCGTATCTTGCTTCATTCATTCATTACAAAAATAATACATTTAAAAGGTGAATATCTTAACTCTTCCTGTAAACACAAGAAACTTCCTGTGGAAAAAATCAGTAAATAAAATCAAAACCAGAGAAATACTCTTGGAATTCTTTTTTTTTTTAATAGCTCATACCATTTTTCATACAGGTGACAAGTTGGAAACAGAATATACAAGTATGCAATGTTAATGTGTTTCATAGTGTCAAGTAAACAGCTACCACTCAGAGAAATCATGCAATTAATGAAAATTTTGAAAATATTATGCAGTCTAAATTTGAAAGTTCAGTTTCAAGTTGTCTCTTTTTGATGTTAATGGGTTTTTTCCCTATTTGACTATTTTAGAACTTACTGATTTCTTGAAAAGTTTTCTTACATCTTTTCTCCTCTTGATCTGAATTATTAATTTGATGGCATTTTTCCATTCCTGACTCATCTTATTCATCCACAAATCTGTTTTTACATTACACAAACCCTCAGTTAAAACACATGGATGTCTGCTTAGGAGAATCAACTACTTGAAATTCTTCATTTTTTGGGTTCCTGCTTTCTGACATCACCTAAACTGATGAAGTTAAAAAAAAAATGAATACTCTGGGCATAACAGCTAAAGGCTATGTAAAAACCTAATTCAAATATTTATTTTGTGAACAGTCAATTTGCCTTTATTTTCATATCCCATACATTTCAAGTTGTTTTTTTTACCATGCTCCTTATTCTCACTTCTTCACCACCTTTCTTCCTAGTCTTTTCTGTGCTCTTTCTTACTCTAGCACTCTCAATTGCCAAGAGATTCTGAATTTATGAACACATGGTATTTTAGGTTATTTTGTTTAACATTTTATAACAGTGAAACATATTGATTTTGTCTTCTTGTATACCATTACATGTTATAAGTCAGCTTCTGTTCTCATTCAAAGCTTCCATTGACTTCTCTCTTTTAAGGCTTTCTCTTTTAAAAGATTTTTTTTAAAGAAAAAAATCAGTTAATGTTGCCTTAAAATTTAATTTTAGACTTAGTAGGGAACAGTAGAGCTATTTCAGATGAGCTGAACCACTATTTTAGAACTTTTTTACACCACTGTATTATCTGAAAGTGAAATGTAGTATCCAACAATAAGTAGTTGTGGGGGCATGTAAACTTAGGAAATTATTTTGTCCTCTAACCCACTATTCTAACATCTTATCTGCTGATCTATCTGAAAATTAATTGTATTTTGGAAAGTAAAAGCTTAAAAGGCATATTTTTTATCACTATTTGAGAAAATATTAGGATAGTACAGTAATTCTGTTTCACAGATCTCCGTTTTCTGCTAATAATAAATGTTATTTATTATATAAACTGGAAAGGTAGACCTAGATCACAGTCCCTGAAAGCCTGGTCTGCCGAGCATCTGGGTACTTGCAGCTGACAATGCAAGTTTGAGGAGCAAAGGCATATTCCACCATGCAGCTGGAAGCCAGCCAAGAGCCTTGAAGCTTTGGCTAGGCAGAGTCACCTGGAAGCCAGGACTCGCAGCTCCTCAGCAGCCTGCCAGGTGGACTGCTGAAAAGATGGAAGCCTGAAACCCCATCAATGGCCTTCATAAAAGGCAGGTGGGTGAGCAAGCACTGCAGCTGAATATTGGAAACCTGCCTCCTTTCTGTCACAACTTTGTCAAAATTGAACTGCCTCCTGCAAACACTTTGATTTTCATGAATCTGTAGTCCCTGCACCATTTGACAGTTTCCAAAATACCCTTATTCTGGAGCCTACAATGTGGGAAGTAAGGCTTTTCACGAGGAAAACAAATGTTCTTCGGAAACATATACAGTTTTATATAACTGGCAAACAAAAATCCACATTAAAGTAATTGAAATACCCCTTCATGCATGACAAATGAAATCTCCTGGTTTGATTGTCTGCTTTTTTAACATTTTTGGTTTGTGGCGTTGCTCAGCAATTTCGAGATGGACAAAATTGTCACTTGTTTGTGCACTTATTTTTCAGATATTTTTCTGTTCTCAAAATTATTTTGGAATGGGATGACAGTAAAGGAATATGTTAGAAAAGTTACTCATATAGTGACCACACCATTAAAATGATGATATTTCTACATGTACATATAATCTTGAAAAAGGAAAGTTGAAGCACTTTAACATATATATATTTTTCAAAGAGTTTACATAAATTCAAGGTTTGTTCAATCTATAGTCATTTCTATTTAATGAAATTAAAAACCAGGAGTAAAGAACTGAAGATTCTTAATACAGTATTGTTGCAAATTTTTCAATTTTCATACTTTCAGCATAACTTTTTCAACAAAAGAAATTTCATAAATTTTTGTTGCCCTTTATTTAATAAATCTTTCTCTTTAAACAGAGAACAATATATGGTAATGAACAATGTAAAGGTAAATCACTTCTTTATTTAAGATTTCAGAATTGAAGGGCATTAAGATATTGTCAAGTTTTCATCTCTTGTAACACTACTTAAAGGGAATACTCCAAATCTATGCAACAGATTTCAGATATTAGGTGGATGCAAAAATAATTACCATTTTTCCGCAACAAATATAAATCCATACGTATCAGCTTAGAATAAAACCTACTAATCAAATTAAGAACCATTAGAATCTATGCATTTTTGCCAACAAGAAACAAGTAAATTAATTTTGGTAGCATAGCATTTTTGAGTGCTGGTACTTATGAATTCTTCAAAGGCATTCTGAGTAACCTTTTAGTTGTGGAAAACCATCTCTTGCAGGAAGTTGTTAAGATGCTTGTAAACATAATTGTTGTGAGAAAGGTCTGTTGAATAAACTGGGCAAGGTAGAGTTTTGTAGCTCAGTTCATGCAGCTTCCACAGTCATTTGTAAGAAATGTGCTTGGGCAGTGTCATGGTGAATAATAAATCTTTTTTGATTGATCAATATTGGATGTGAACATTGTAGAGTTGCATGTATTTTGTCGATATCCTGGCAATATTTCTCTGCTGTGTTGGTTTCTCCAGGATTCAAGAAGTTGTAGTAGATGATACCACTTTATGACCAACAAACAATAATTTGCTTCTGATGCAGCTTCACTTTGGAGAGGTATTTCAGTGCTCCACCTCAGTCCAGCCACTGCATGGGACGTCACTGGTTGTCATATAGAATCCATTTTGTTGTCATATGTCACAATTCAATTGAGAAATGGATTATTTTTTCTAAAACCTTGTGATGCTGTCAGTTAAGGGGTTAAACAGAGGGGTAAACTCTCATTTTGAAGTCTCTCACATATTTTCAAATTTTGCTGCATGTGATGTTCGTCACATCCATCCCCGACAGGTGACATGGGGTTCAGGGAGTTGGGTTGGTTTAAATTCTGTCATTTGGACTAATTTGGGTTTCATTATGCTCTCATTTGCCATAAAACTAATGTAAGATTAAATTTTATAGGTACTGTGCAGTGGTTCCTAATTATATAAGATGTTCCACCTATGTTTAAAAATCAATAATATTGAAAAAAATGTAGTAAACATGCATCCCAGTGAATCTTTCATGAGATATAAATGTCTGAGCCAGATGTTAATTTTTTTATTTCTACAGGTTTCATATGATAACATCAGGTCTTTCAAAATTATTCCAATTAGCTCATACTAATTTGTCTTTGTGACCTATATCTAGAAATTTGGAATTCCATCTTCCCTATTTTCTAGCCATCAAATGCTGTGTCAATAAATTGATTACTTTCTTTGAAAACCTGTTAATCATGTCAGACAACAGAGGTGATCACCATTACCTGTTAAGAGACACCAACAATGGCACAGATTCATTTGTATTGTTTCAGTGTGCACGTATTGCCTCTAGCAACCTCTATGAAATCACCAGGAATGCAATCATCTACAACAATGTGTACCAGTCTCTCTGATTGTTCCAAATCACCATGCATTTACATAAGTTTTAAGTGCCTAAACTTACTGAAATTAATGTTTTGCTGTGTTTTTTTTTTTTTTCTCAGTAGTGGCTATGGATCACATTTACTTTTCGGTTGGTGTAGACTGCCCATTTCAAGAGGGCAGTCTAAAAATCTGGCTATTCCAAGTATATAGACCTTTCCTTCATGGTTCAAAGCACCCTTCTCTGAGAATGTAACACTTTGGATTAAACTCCAAAAAGATCATAAATATTGTGCAAACATGCTGCTGAAATTGAGGCATCAGTTTGATATACAACTACCAGATTTTTAGCTTCTTGCATCTCCTGCTATAATAGGAAGAAAAATGAGGGAGGGAAAAAGGGGAAAAGAGGAAAAGGTATGTAATACAGATATATTGACCTTGTTTTGTGGGAAACAGAGAGAGAATTGGGCTGTTATGCTCCAGTATCACACTGTTATGAGGAAAGTCACTGCAAGGGAGAAAAGTTTAAATTGACTGCTGTAAGAAATAAAAACTTTCAGCAGGATTTCTGTAACAAATGATACCTTCTGATCAAACAATCTCCTCTTTTTCATGTTTGATCTTTGAACAGTGAGAAATTGTCTGTGCAGGCAAAAAAATATTAATTTCTTCCTAGTTTCCATTTTAATGTGATCCAGAAAATGTTTTGTGAAGTATGACTAATAGATTTTGAATGTGGAACAAGGATACCACTTTCAAATCTCCAAGCAGACATAAAACTGAGTTTTCTATAGGTAGTAATATTGGGAATTCCCTTTACAGAGTAACAGACAGGATTTTTCTGTTAGTGTTTCCTTTTCTACTCATAATAAAATTCAAAGTATCCCATGGTCACTTAAAGGAAAACTCCTTCCTTCCTCTCATTGGTCACTTCTTTACATCATCAAGAAAGAAAATTTTAAAAAAGGTATTAAAAAAAAATCTCTTCAGTTATCAAGTTCAATTTTTTATAAACTTCTTAATACCTCTCTGACTCTATTGAGTTGTCCACTACACTGGTAACTTTGGTCAGTAAGTTTCACAGACTGTGCTGAGTAAGAATTTCCTAAATGCTTTTACCTGAGCATGTCATTAAATGCTCATTTATTCTCCAGTTTAAAAAAATGGATTTGTGGTGACCAGGTTTTTAGCTCAAAATTTTAGTATTTGTAATGTCCCCACTTTCCTTCACACTGCTGAATCATCTCCTTTCTAAACTGAACAGCCTCTGTCTTTTATCTTTTTCATTAGTTTATGAAAGATCATGACTAGTTTTCAGATTTGGATGATATTAACAGGGGGCAAGGTAGATCTTGTGCCTAGTTGCCTGATTTAGGCTTAATAGACTCTATGAATTAACAGAAACATTCTTGAATCATTTAAAGTGTTTTGATGACCTTGTCATAAAATTTGGTCATTGCCTACAATTTTCACTGCTCTCATACCCAAAGTACGAAGTGAAAGTAGGTTTTATTTCAAGCTTCTCCCACAGACACTATCTGTTGTTGCCACCCCTGTCGATTCTATTTCTCATTCTCCACTCCATTTGACAAAGCTGAGTTAAACTAAACAAATCCTTCCTTCCCCAGCCGAAGAAGGAACTGATAAAAGACTGTTCAGGTGTAGTACCTATATGAGATGTGCATGTCTGACTTTGGTTTGCTATTATAACTTTTGTGTTTGTTTTAGTTAAATGCAATTCACCTACTAAAACTCCCCCTCTACCCCTGCTCTCTCTTCCCCTCTCCCCCTCTCCCCCCACCCTCACTCCTCCACCTCAGTTCATGTAACAAGTTTAGATTGTTTTCAGAGTTTTATATTTTTTTAAAATTGTGTCTAATTATAACAGGTATTGTATCCACTGCTGAAAGATCATTTCAGTTATGAGGCACAGACTCTACTTCATTTTTCATCAAGAATGTTAATACATAATGTATGGCAACGTGCTTAGATAAACTGAGGTAGTTTTTCTAAGGTGAGTTCTATGCATGTCTATACCATATACTGACATGAGAAGTTGAATAGTATAAGCTACAAAACAGAATTCTGAATATGCATGTATATAGTCTTGAATAGCTTTTATTAAACACTGCAATATAATAACTAGTTTTCCATTTCTTGCTATAAAGGCAAAACAATGGATCAAAATATATGCATAGTATTTACAGGCAGGGAATCAGATCAAATTTAATGATTTTTGAATTATTACTTTCTCACAGTGAGAAATATGGTTATATAAAATTTTTCTTTTAGCAAGTTGTGCTGTTGGAAAAGAAAAAACATTATTCATTTCAAATAACTAATCATAAATACAACAGGGAACATTAAAAAAACAGGTATTAGTTATTTCTTACTTCAAACTGTCCTGAACTTGCTTCAGCCTTACATGTTTTTGTATTTGTTCTAAGTTTGATTGAAAAAGGAGGAAAGAAGAGACCATTTGTAATATTAGCTTTAGCTTTACTGACCTTCTTAGCAGGAAAATAAGTTGGCTGTAAAATTTACTTTTCCTTTTTTTTTTCTTTTTGCTGGGAAAAAAAGCAAACAAAAAAGCAAACAAATACAGATTTGAACTGTACTTTGGGCAAAGGACAGCTATGAACTCTTCCTGTGGCAGAAGGGCTTTTCAAGGCAGACATCCTGCTTCCATTCATGAACCACAGACCTGGTTGTGTCAATGCAAGTGTTTGCGCAGCAGTGTTATTTGCAACCACCAAAAATTCCTCAGTTCAGTTCACCTTCTCCATCTCATCTACCATTTTTCTTACCAGACCACCTAATGATTTAGGTGGAAATTAGAACACAAGGCATGGGAAGTGTAAACTCAAGCTAGGATGACAAAAGGTTATTATCAAACTGTGGCCTAGTCAGCATACTTAAAAAATCAAAACATTTTTGCAACCCTTTTGTCAGCTTTCAACACGATGCCATGCATTGCTAGACACAGGGCCAGTAATGTGATCATTCACATCAGTTTGACTATATAAAAACTAATCAGATATCAGACGAACTCTGGATATTGTAGTATAAAGTTACCATCAAATAGCATACCGATTCAATGAACATTTCCAGATTGAGTTAAAATGAACACCTTTACAATGCTTTTATCAGACAGTAGAGAACCTTAGCATAGTGGTAAATGTTCTACATACAAAAATAATAAAGAGTCTGGAAATTCAGAAAGCAAATATGGGATTTTATTTTTAACTAATTGTAGAGGCTATTATTTGCATCTGGCCTCTAGAGGCATGTTATGCAGAGAATCCGTCATGACCAATGCTTGGAATTTTACACTAAAACAGAGAGTTTCCCTTAGATGTCCTTTCATTGAACTAGAAAGGCTGTTGTGAAACTTTACTTTCTCTAATGAACAAATGAGAAAGAATTGTGTAGACTTTGTTCGAGAATACCAGTGGTGAAAGCAGGCTGTCCATTACTTTGCGCAGCCTCTCCATTACTAACACTGAATGATCTATGTTTCCATCATTGATTTCCTTTTAATTTACCCTCCTTTTTCTATATGTATCCTTTTTTTAGAGATTTCTGTTGCTGATCATCTTGCACTCTGTGTTATCATTACTGATGCTTAATATTACAGAGGAACTTTATGACTCATGCTCTGCTGATATTCTTTATCATAGTGATTCTCTCTAAAGCTTCATGCTCTCTTTTCCTGAGTAGCACAATGAAAGAGTGAATTGACCAAATCATTGGACCAGAACTGTCTGTACTGTTGCTTTGTACAAAGCACCTCAAAATATCCTAAGGGGTTTGAAATTCTATATGCTTTGTTTTATTACTTTTATTAAAGCAAAAATTGGAACAAGTATTAAATAAAGAAGATTGAGAACTTCTAGATGATTAGAACAAAAGGAAACAAATCCAAACACATAATGGCATCCTCTCATTTCATCTCAATGTAAAGCCAAAACAAAACCTCATAAGAAAAGAAATTCTTTTGCTTCACTAGTAGTTCAAAAATTATTTCAAGAGTAGGTACTCCTGACTGCTATTTGATTAATTTACATGTGGTACTTTTGCTTTTCTAGAACAAATGATGAATTTAATACATGCTGATAAGTATATATTTTCAGATCTATCAGTAGCTCCACAGAATGCCCAGAACTCTTGATTATCAGTTTTCTTCCCTAAGCAGGAAAGTAACAAACTACAATATTCAATGCTAAGGAAAAATTAACTGATTTTATTCCCTTTCTTTGAAGACAAACAGAATGGGTAGTAAGGCAAAAATATTGTAAAAGGCTAGTCTACATAGCATGTTATCTTTCCTTGGGGAATTCTTCAAAGTCATTTCATGAGAAATATTCAAGGACCTTTTTGTGCTTCTTCCTGCCGACTACATGGACAGAACTGAATGATGCCAGATGTGTCTCACAGGAAAAAAAAAATGTTGGTCCATATTCTGAGGTGAGAGGGCCTATGACATCCAGCTAAGAGGATATCTAAAGATATAGACAAATAAGGTTCAGATATATTTTCCACATGACTCTCTTCCAGCTGGCTAGCCTATTACTTTATGATGTGTTGGTCTTTTCAGTTAATAGCACATTAAAGGTAGAGATTTAGTGCAGGTAGGGACATCCTAAGAGGACTACAAAGTATGTGCCAGCACTATTTGATACTGAAATACCATACTGTTGTTCTCTTCAGGCTTGGCTTATGAGTCTTGTCATTCTTCAACAGCTGAAATTTGAGACTTTCAAACTTTATAGAGATTTTCACCCCACAGTACTTTTGAAGGCAGGAAGCTGTCAGTGATTCTGTACTTTTTTTTTCAAATGCAAACAGATCAAATAGATTGACCCACTATGAATTTTAATAACATGTGATTTCCTAAACATACTGTACCTACCTCAACAGTTTTTATGTGCTGAGCAAATATCAGAAAGTAATTGGAGAAAGTTAAAAAGAAATATGGCATGAGCAACAGAGAGGGAGCTGATGCTAAGCATGCATCTACACCCAGTTATAAGAAACATTTTATTTAATTATTAGAGTTTTCTGTTATTATCTTTAGCACTAGGAAACTTTTTACTAAAAATGAAGACTATTAAATCATATTATACAACTGTGAATGATGTCCAGGGGTTTGAACTTCAGTTTCCTAAGGTAGAAGTGAGCTAAATCTAGAAATAAGTATTTGCAGTAAGAGTTGTTAATTTTAAACAGAGTAGCTAACAAGTGAATGTGGCCTTTAGTGCTATTGCTGCTATTTAGAAGAAGGGTTGGATGAGTTCTCTGAACTTATTTTCAGTGTTTAAATGGAATTTAGTAGATGTGTGCATAAAGCTTTACATTTCTACTTGAACTGTTCATTTACTCTAAATAGGAAGTGCAGATAAGGACTTCAGAGAGGACAGAGAGGTAACTGAAGGTCCTATTGATACATAAAGTGATGAAGCATTAATAATGTAGTAAAATCAGCTAGTGTCTAATGGAAGATGACAAGGAATAATGTAACAGCATGAGAAATTGAGATGGGAGAAAAGGCTGCATGAAAGAAGTACATTCTTTAGTAAGGAAATTCATCTTTTCAATCATTAAAATAATGCAAGACTGGGGAAAAAATAAAAAAAAACCAAACCAAAAACCCATGGGTAAAGCTGTGTCCAGTTACTCTAGCTACCTTATCTCACAACCATTCCATAAACTTAGTGAACCCTGTCTCATAAGTGGTAAGTTTTTTCCCTCTCTTCCCTCCAACAAACTTTTTGTGAACATCTCTTATTAGATCATTAAGAACTTTCACCTCACCCAGATTAAATTTTACATTACCATTTTGCATTTCTATGTGATGTGATAATTTGCCAGCTTAAGTGCTGCTGAATTGGTCTGCTGGTTTCAGTAGTTAGTGGTTAGAGACCCTGAAGCATAGAACCACAAAATGGACTGGACACCAGAAATATCACTTTGATTTCTTTTATGTACTTACATGATTTTTTCCACGTCTCGTTTAAGGCTGCTGAATTGCATGTTTTACAGGTATTTTTCATTAATCTGTCCAGGTACACATCATTAAGCATTTCTCAGGCCCATATAAATTGCAATAGATGGCAATTCCTTGCTAGTCACTACATTTATTTTTTTCTCATTAGATACTCTTAGGCCTAAATATACTTCTTTCCTTCGTTGATAGTAATATAAAGCAATAAAGTAACTTTTTGGCCTTCCTTTGCTGAATTAAAGAAGTCACATTCTTTAGTCAAGTAGTAGCTGCTTCATCCTCTGAAAATCCTTCTAAGTCTTCCTATGTTTGTTCTAATCTGAATCAATTTTTCATGAACGTGATTAGCCAGAGTCACAGATACATTCTACAAGAAGGCTAACCTGGCCTAAATTGCATGGTGAGATCAGGTTCTTCCTGCTCTGCTATATGCCTCTATTCTGCTCTACTAAGATTACATTTGTCTTTTCTCAGCTACATCAAGTTAGCTGGACGTTATTCTGCAGTCAATGAACTGTTCTAAGTCCTTTCAGCAGTGTTTTTTATAGATAAGCTTCCAAGCTGATGTCATGGAATTTTATCTTATTAGATCTGAATCATATTATCCTACATGTTTATCAGTTGCATTTGTTGCAGATGGATTTCTTTATATGACTTTGCTTTAGAAGCTATTTAACAATTATTAATAATTTTGACATAGATCAACAGATTATTTTATGTAATTTTAACAGAACTTAATCAGAAACCAGTTTAACAAGGTGATTTAATGGAATCTGCTACAATCAAACCAGTAACTTAATCAAAGATTCAAAAATAGCAAAGTTCACACTTGACATATTGGAAAGTTTCTTAAATTAAATCACACACACACAGAGACACAAAGGTAAATAAATATATAAATGTATAAAAGTTAGCCTATTCCTGTCATCTCAAGTACAGTGAATTGTTCGCTTGTCATGCGTCATCAGGGAGTGCCTGATCTTTAAAAATTCACTGTCATCTCCTCTTCAGGTTGTTGTTTCTCCCTTGCTTTTTAATTAGTCTGTAATCCTATCTGCACATTTTTTCTATAAAGGATTGAAACAGATGCTCTATGCTAGTCCCTATACAAGAATTGCTGTAAGTCTCATCTATCTAAAAGAAAAAATACATTTGTAATTTATGTTAGTGTATTATGATTCATAAATCAAGGTTACACTTATTTCATTTTTGTTTTATTAAATCTTTACATATTCTTATTACTTTATTCTAAGAATGTTCAAACTGCTGTGCTTCTGACTAAATCTCTCATTCTCTTTCTACTTTCCTCTTCAGTAAATGTTCTTTTAAATAAGAATTACTTTGCATTATACAGTAAAATCTTTTCACTCGATGATTAGGGTATATCTTGCAATAGTAGAGAGCAGGCTCTACCATCATTAAATACACACAAATGTTTCACCTTCCTGGGAAATGAAAAATAACTATTGATACTTTATAATTACAATTGGATCAGTTCCTTCAAACAAATTCTTCCCCAAAGAAAGAACTGGCAGCCAGCTGGAACAAGGAAGAAAACGTAGAATGTATCCTGAAGAAATTTTTTATAATGTCTTAATTTAAAAGCCCATTTTAATAGTTATTGTTATATGATTATTAGTTTACTAATGTTAATGTGAAAATAATTTTATTTATTTTCTGGAGCATATAATTTGTAATGTGTTTTTCAACAGAGAAAATCATTGAAATGTTTTTTTGAGAAGCGTATCAATCTACTTTGAATTGTTTGCAAAAAAATCCACAGCCTTTTGTTCTTAATGTTCACTACATTACAAAACCATCTTACACATAGTTTGAGTATAGTAATCAAGTCTAATTAAATGCAACTATTAATTATACCCTTTTGTTTCATCCTGCTTGTGAATCATGAGCATTTGTTCTGTATTCAGTATGGAAAAGGAATTTCAGGTTATAAAACCTGTATCAAAATAAGGAGCTAGTTACTTAGTAACAGCAATTTTATTTTTTTAAAATTTTTATTACTATTTGTATAATAAATAAATTATACATCCTCAGTCTTTTATTCTGGCCTACAAGTTTT
>WAAB01009242.1:17740-29190 GCA_013389865.1 Piaya cayana | reverse complement strand
CAAAGAAAGAACTGGCAGCCAGCTGGAACAAGGAAGAAAACGTAGAATGTATCCTGAAGAAATTTTTTATAATGTCTTAATTTAAAAGCCCATTTTAATAGTTATTGTTATATGATTATTAGTTTACTAATGTTAATGTGAAAATAATTTTATTTATTTTCTGGAGCATATAATTTGTAATGTGTTTTTCAACAGAGAAAATCATTGCAATGTTTTTTTGAGAAGCATATCACTCTGCTTTGAATTGTTTGCAAAAAATCCACAGCCTTTTATTCTTAATGTTCACTACATTATAAAACCATCTTACACATAGTTTGAGTAGAGTAATCAAGTCTAATAAAATGCAACTATTAATTATACCCTTTTGTTTCATCCTGCTTGTGAATCATGAGCATTTGTTCTGTATTCAGTATGGAAAAGGAATTTCAGGTTATAAAACCTGTATCAAAATAAGGAGCTAGTTACTTAGTAACAGCAATTTTATTTTTTTAAAATTTTTATTACTATTTGTATAATAAATAAATTATACATCCTCAGTCTTTTATTCTGGCCTACAAGTTTTTAACCTATTCAGGACTACTCTTCAAAGACAGCTCTTCACATTCTACCCATTTCCTGATATAGAGGGCAATGCCTCCACCCCTACTTCCCAATCTGTCCCTTCTGAACAGGTTGTAGCCATCAATAGCCACATTCCAGTCATGGGATTTGTCCCACCACATTTCAGTGATGGCAACCAGAACATAGATTTCTATCAGCATGGTAGCTTCCAGCTCCTCCAGCTCCTCCTTCTTGTTGCTCAAGTTGAGTGTGTTTATTATAGAGGCACTTCAGCTGGGGTGTTCTTAAGTGGAACACTCCTTATTTCCCTTAAGGTGTTCTGCAGAAGTTTCCTTCCTGGCAACTTTTACCTCAGGAGACCTCTCCTCATCTCGTCAAGATTTCAGCTGAGCTGTGGCATCCCCAGTATGGCCTGGGGCTGCAGGTGGAGGGCCCATGCCATCACCTCATCTTTCCAAGCATTGCGTGTCCTCCCAGGGCTTGTCATAGGCAAGCCTGATGTTATCCTCCTTCCCCTTCACACCTAGTTTAAAGCCCTATCAAGGAGCCCTGCACCCTCCTCCCCCTTTGAGATAGGTGGCTCACACCTGTAAATCTGGTGCCATGTAGGATGTCCTGTTGTCAAAACCCCCAAAGTTATTATAGTGACACCGGCCACGGAACCACGTACTAGGCCTGTCTGTTCCTTCCAACATTACTACCTGCAACTGGAAGGAGGAATGAAAAATTATCTGGGCCCCAGATTCCCTCACTTGCTGTCCCCAAGGCTCTAAAATCTCTTTTGATCACACTTGGGCTACTTACTGCAGCTTTGTGTCCCAACACTTAGGGAAAACAAAATTTCCTTGTATACATACACAAACACATGCATGTGCATGTGTATGTATATACATGTATGATTTTTGTATGTCTCCCTACTTCCCACTGTTGAAAACCAGTGGAATAACTAGATGTTAAAAAAAAATAAATTGTCATGCTTCTTGGGAATAATGTTCTCTAGAAAAATGCAAGAGTATAATAGGTGTGATTCATCATAAACTTTGTATGTTTATCTAGAAGTAATTGAAAAATTATACCTAGAATATGAGATTTCATCTTTGATCTGCTTGCAATAGAATCATTCTGACACTAATGTATTTGTCTGTAAAATGTTCACTGTGGAAGCAGACATGAAACATTAAAGCAGTCACCATGATACCATCAGAGAGAAGCCTCAGCATGAACCTCTTTTTCTTGTATTTTCTTTAAGGTAAATGTTTGAAGAAAGTAATGAGTTGAAAATGCTGAGGAGATAAGAACATGCTGCAAATAAACACCTCATTTCTTTGAAGGGCCAAATTACATATACCTTTTATACCCACATATATTACATTGAGAAACTGAGGCTGGTATGCCAAAACTGAAGTATTACACTGTTATAACTACATGCAGATTATTCCATAAAAGACTCAAAATACAGGAAAGGTAATGGCATACTCTGTATGGAGAAATTTTCCTGTCTAGTAGAATGGATATTAGGAAAAAAATTCTTTACTGAAAGAGTGGTGAAATATTGGGACAATCTTCCCAAGGAAAATGGTGGAGTCACCATCCCTGGACTTATTCAGAAAATATGTAGATGTGGCACTTCAGGACATAGTTTAGTAGGCATAGTGATGTTGGGTTGATAGTTGGGCTTCATGATCTTAGAGGTCTTTTCCAAACTTATTAATTTATGATTGTAGGATTCTATGATTGAGATGTTAAACTTTTATTTTGTACTATTCTGTAGGCTAATGTTTCCGTGTTTGTTATTCTTAATGGATCAGGTGACTTCACTGAGGTTGTACTGGGTTTTTACACTTTCTGATACACTGGAAATTTCCTGACACCACTCAATGATCAAAAATAAATTTGTTTTACACCTAGTTTTCACAGAACCCTTTTTTCAATCTCTATTATTTCCATCAAAAATAACAGAATATGTGTTCTTTCTTCATCTATTCAAAGCAAAAATAAAATTTATTTCTTTTGCTCAGGAAAAGTTTAATTTAAGAATATTCTGAATACTCAGAATAATATAATTTTATGCATTTTAATTTACATTGCAATATATTAGGTATGCTAGATACCTTCAGTAAGAAGTAATTTCTTAAATACCTGTCCAATAGTCACACATAACTATACAGATATCTTTTAATGTTTACTGTTATAGGTTATTAAAGATTTGGTATTTTATAATGTAGATTTACATTGATCCTGCAGAAAATTTGTTAACTTATTGAATATTGTTATGTATATTTTTTCCAGATTACTCATACATTGGATAGGTAAACCATCTCTACTAAAAAGAACATATCAGTATACAATTAATTTTATGTTTAAGGTTGCTCAGCGTCAACTTGAAAATAATGTATGTAAAGTTAAGTTTTTTACTTCATAAGAATACTTAATTTAAATGCTCAGATGTCTGGGAAACCTGACTTTAAAGATATTTTGCAACTTTTAAAGTACTCCATAATTGATTGTTTATTTGATTATTTTCTCCTATTTTTCTCAATTTTCATTGATCACATTCAAAAAGACTGATAGCTCTTAGCATTTCTTTTGAAAGATTATCTTAGAGAATTAATGATCTCTGATTGGTATTTGATTTTCTATTCATGCCACCGCATATGACATTGTTTCTAATCTATAAAGAAATTAGCATTAGCTAGGAAAAGCACATACAGAATTCACTGCTTGTTAGTCACAAAGGGCAGAGTTTGAAATTATTTTGTCTGTGAGGATTCAGAACACTAGAATCCAGCCACTTCAATCCAGTTGAAAATGTCTTGGCTGGTGATAGGGCAGATGCCTTAAAGCTGCATACACCTTTCAAACAGTTTTTACTGACAGATATCGCAGAGAAAGCCAGGTAGATACCATGAGCTCTATTCTCAGCAAATGTCCTTATCTCCCTTTTCCACTACTGGGTTCTTTGTGAATGAGCAATGTAGNAACACCCCCAGGTCCCTCTCCTAAAAATTAGAAACATATCATAGAATCATAGAATACCAGGTTGGAAAGGACCTCAAGAACCATCTGTTTCAAGCTTTCTGTGCAAAAGCACGGTCTACAAAAGATGATTCAACACTCTTTTCAGCTGAATATGAAAAGTCTCCAGTGTTGGGGAATACACCACTTCCCTGTAGAGATTATTCCAATGGCTGATCATTCTTACTGTGACAAATTTTCCTCTTGTGTCAGGTTGGAATGTCCCCAGGACTGACTTGTACCTATTATCCCTTGTCTTTTCCATATGACACCTTGCAAAAAGAGAGCCTCCATCTTCTTTGTATCCACGCTTTAAACACTTGAACATAGTGATAACACCTTCCCTCAGCTTTATTTTCTCAAGGCTGAACAAACCCAGTTCTGACGGAGGAATGGGTTCATCACTTCACGAATCAATGTGATTCCAGTGAACCAGTTTATTGAGTTCATTACAGATTCTTATACCTTTCACGATTAATATAGACTATTGTTTTAATAAGCTGATTCAACAATTCTCCTTTAGCAACAAGCAATCTGTTAGTTACATGAATCTTACTACTTTCCCATGAGAAACAGCTGTGAGCATTCTAGCTCAATAGACTACAAAGTTACAGCTCAAGGTCTACCCAAGAAAAGTTACCACTGAAAAACAAGAGAAGCATTACAGCAGAACAATTGCTTAGTGTTGTAAAAGAAACTTTGAGCCTGTGTAAGCCTTTGTATTCATGGTGTATACGTGCGAAACTATACACACACAGCTGCAAAGCCTTATGTCTATATTTCATTTAGCATAAGTTGTTCAGTGCTTGGAGATGCTCACAAAATGGCCTCTGGTCTGTAACCACCCATCACAGTCCTCTCAGCCTTTCTTCATATGGCAGGCTTCTCAGTCATTTGATACTCTCCACAGCCCATCTCTGGACCTTCTCCAGCCTGTCCACATGGTTTTTTTAGTATAGTAGGGACCAAACCTGGACACAGCATTCCAGATTTAATAGGATTAATGTAGGAACTAAAATATAGGCTGCTGTGACTGAATTACTTATCAAAACTTCCTTTACAGTCAGTGGGAACAAGAAGACACTTTAGGATGAAATTAATGTAATGTCATCTGAATATACTCTTCTATCAAATAAGTCACACCTTAAAAGAACCTGTTGTTTCCAGTGACTTTAAAGGGGATCAGAAGTTACTTTCTGGACATAGACATCTTCTAAATTTAGTTAAGTTCTGTATTTGAAGATTCACAACATGGAAGGAAATCTCCATAATGACTGAAAACTGTATAATTGTAGTAAAATTGCTACAAGAGTAGTAGTTTGTAACAATATACAGTGTTTTTCATACCTCAGATAGGAAAGGCTACCTTTCTAACTTTTGTTCAGATAAAATATCTCACATAGCTAAAAGTTTGCTCAAAAGAAAGAAGAAAAATTCCATCCTTTTCCATCCTTCTTTTACCATGATAGACAAATGCGTATCTATATAGGTCACTAATATAATTTGAATACTGACTGAATTTTAGAGCAATAGCCTGTAGTGAATTCTTGTACTTGTTCTCTCAGACCAAAGAAATGTAAGCACAATTCATGGTACTGTATGATTCAAAGACAAGGGGAATACAATATTTTTTTTGACATTAAAATAAAAAAAGTTATATTTTACTATTAACTGTAATTCCATCACTCTCTTGGCTTATTTAGTGATGTAGGAAAGACTTTGCTGAAGGTAATATTTTGAAGTGTTTCTAAATACATATTTCATGGACTAGTATAGGGCTACCCATAGTTGTGTTATTTCAGCTGCTAAAATCATGAAATAGAAATGATTTTCTGTCACAAAGTGCTAGATACTGTTTGAAGTCAACAAAATATGTCCAAGGACACTGTGTGTGATGTAGTACCCTGTCATATCTTTTTCTCATTCAGCAGAGTCTATTTGACTAACTTGTTGTATGAGAACTCAGAAATTAAATAGATGAAAATAGAAATCAAATACCTTTTTATGAGTATAAACTGGAGAGGGGCAAAATTAGGCTTGATATAGGAAAAACTTCTTCACAATGAGGGTGTTGAGGCACTGGCACAGATTGCCCAGGGAAGCTGTGGCTGCCTCATCCCTGGAGGTGTTCAAGATCAGTCTGGGTGGGGCCTTGAGCAGCCTGAACTAGTGGAATGTGCCCCTTGCCATGGCAGAGGAGTTGGAACTAAATGGGCTTTAAGGTCCCTGTCAACCCTAACTATTCTATGGTTCTATGATCTGTTCTTTTTTATTTTGAGGACAAACTACTTATTTTTTGTATTATGTAGAATTATGAAATTATGTAGGATTTCAGGGCTCTGACGCACACAACACAAAGCTAAGAGTAAGAAAATGCAACCTTTTTTTATAGCCTACTTTGAGGAAGCCAAGGTAACCAGCCTTTCTCATGTTAAGAATTTAGAAATGACTTCAACCTTCAGTTGAGAGTAAAACTGTCTCTCTTAGTCTCTAAAAATAGATTTATTTTTAGAATCAAGCATATATGTACTTACTTATGAAAAGTAAACTACGCTTCTTCCACTGGCCAGATGCTAATCATCTTTACTTTAGTTAAAATAAGCTGAAGTCACTGACGTTGCACAGTGTTAATCTACAAAGAAGGTATGTATATAGCTATAGGAACTTATTTTATATGCTTTCCAATATGTAATGAGCACAGCATGCTGTTTAAAGTAGTAGTGTAGTTGTGAAATGCTGGCAATATGTAGACCAAAGTAGTGCTGTTACTATGTACTTTGCCCTTAAATATCACATCTGGAATTAGTCTTTGCTGAAGTACCTCAAACTGCATTATTCAGCAACTACTTAATACAATGTGTGTATATATATATATACACACACATATATGTATGTATGTATGTATATATACAGACTAAATGAAAAAAAACCCCAAACCTAGTAGAGCTGCATGTATATTGATACATATATATAACTTTATATCAATATATGTGACTATATATCACTAGATCCACAAATAGACTAGTAGACATTTTTCCCTAAGAGAAAAAAAGAAATCCTAGCCCATAATAAAATCTAGTATGTTTGTATACTGATATACCTATATAAATATAAGCGTATGTGCAATTTGCCTTTAGAGCTTTCTCTTGGGTTTGTTGGTTTGTTGTTTTTTTTTCCCCTCAAGCTCAGTTATTCAGAAAATCAACATTACGCTGCCCTTTAAAGGCCTTGAATGAATAATAATCTCAGGAAAAGTAGTCTAATCCATTTTAGATGCTTTTTTTTAGGATCAGATGAATCACAGTCTGGAGGTATTTTTTCCTCTCCTAGCCTTACAAAAGGGTTTGTAGGGTGACTTGCTTAGCCTTGAACATCTACCTACTAGATTCTTGTGTGAATGCAGATAAATATCTGCCTAAATAATGCAGGTAGTATTTCATTATTTTAGGCAGAATAATTTCTATTTAAAGCACAGAGAGAAAAATGAGGCAAAACAATTAAATCTAATTAGAATTACAATAGTACAGTAGAATCTCAGAAGACCCAGTGAAATAATCTTCATGTGTGTTTTCTTCTTGTGTATTATCAGCAGTTGAAGGATCAAACATTTAGAAAAATATCCTAAACCATCATCAGTTGATTAATTCCCTGCTTACACAGACAGATATATAGATATTTTAAAGTGTCAGAATAATCACCAAGCCATTGTATTCTATTCTGGGAACAGAAACAGGAGGTAGTAATTGCTTTGGCTACAACTTTAACAAGATCTAGCAAAAATATCATATTTATTTACACATTTGCATTGCTACCTAATTCTGTAGGCACTTAGAACTGGCTACAATGCTATTTTGTCAACCTGAGTGCTTCTATCACTCTTTTGGAGAATTAGTATTTCCCAATATCGAGCTTAAACAACCCCTGGAAGAACTTAAAACCATTTCCTCTTGTCCTATTACTTGTTAAATGGGAGAAGAGATTAATACATGCCTAGCTATAACCATCTTTAAGGAAGTTGTAGAGCATTACGGTCTCCTCCAAGCCTCCTTTCCTCAGCCTCTCCTCATAGAACTCGTGATTCAGATCCATCACCAGCCTAATTTCTGTTCTTTCCATACCCTCCAGCACCTCAATGTCTTTTTTTTTTCCTATAGTGAGGGGCTAGAAAACCAGTACAGTATTCAAGATGCAGCCTCAACAATGCTGAATACAGGCAGGTAGGCACTTCCATAGTCCTTCTGGCTACACTATTTCTGATACAAGCTACGATGCTATAGGCCTTCTTGGCCACCTGGGCACACTGCTGGCTCACATTAACATAGGCAAACAAGTATAGCTAGGTATTTTTCCACTGGACAGATTTCCAACCACTCTTCCTCAAGCCTGTAGCATTTCATGGCATTGTGACCCAAGTGCACGACCCAGCGCCTTAGCCTTGTTGAACCCCATACATTTGACCTCACCCATCAATCCAGACTGTCCAGATACCTCTTCTGTGGAGCCTTCTCTGAAACAGATCAATAGTCCCACACAACTTGATGTCATCTGAGAGTGCTCTTTATTTCTCTTTCCAGATTATTGATAAACAGAACTAGCCTCAGCACTGAGCCCTGGGAAACACCACTTTTGAGTGGCTGCCAACTGGACTTCATTCACCATTGCTGTTTGAGTACAGCCATCCAGCCAGTTTTTCACTCGGCAACCTATGTGCCTGTCCAAGCCATGAGCAGCTAATTTTTCTAGGAGAATGCTGTGGTAAATTGTGTCAGAGGCTTTGCTAGAGTCTATGTAGACAACATCCACATTCTTAGGCACAGAACAGATTGAAACCTTCATTTCCTAACACAATGCTCTCCTCCTATAAGTTAACTAAGACAGGTATATTGCTTAGTCATATGAAGTTTCCTTTGCGATGATGATATTCATCTGTGAGTCCCTGATAACTTGAATGCATCCATTTTCATATAATGATGAAGATATTAAATATTATGAGTTTGGGGCATTGAAGCCTAGTTGTCAGTTGCTGCTTGAATAGCTGTTCCAGAATCAAGCTCTTGCTTCCCTGTTCTCTTTATACAGTATAATTTAGAGGACTGATGAAGATAGCTTGTTCTTTTATATGTTGCACGTGGACATAATCTGCTGTGACCACTGCCCTGAAATGCAGTTCATGGTTCATTTGAAGAATTCACATTTCCCATTTCTTGGATGACAGTTATGTAAAAAGTGAATATTGCTGTTATTCCCTGCTCAAAAAGACGTTTAGTCTCCAAAGTAGTTTGAATGCTCTGCATAGTATGTGAACAGATAAAGATATCAATCTAAGCTCAATTGAGGGTAGAATGTGGAGTCCCCTATTTTTTTCTGCTATGATGGCTTTCCATATTTCCTTGCAAGCACTTTCTTCCCCCCCACACCCCAGCTTTGACAATATGAAAAACATTTTCTGTGCTCTATCTGTGTTTTTCACTGGCATCCAAGTTAGATCCAAAACAGGCATTTTCAAAGTGCTTTGCTTTACTTTGCAAAGAATTCTTCACAAAGCAGATAGTATGAATCTGTGAATGTACAATCAATACTGAAAGTACCAAAAGAGAAATTATTGAGGGGAACTGTGAATCTGTATAGGAAGGTAAATTAAACTAAACTCTCCTTTCATTTATGATGAGCATGCCTATTACAAAAGATTCTCACAAAAATAAAAATATCTGTCATTGAAATAAAAGCCCTGTATTGAAGTAGCTTAATCAACATTGCAATGTTATCATAGAATCAATAATAAAATCATAAAATCATACAACAGTTTGGGTTGGAAGGGACCTTTAAAGGTTATCTCATTCCTTTAACATGATAAAAAGCTCTTGAGATATAGAATATTGATTAATATTTAATTGCATTTTTTTTTAACAATCAGTTTTTAAGCCTAGTTTTTTTCAGTTGCCCATGATCTAAATTCTGCTTTGAGGAAAGAAATAAGGGTTTCTTTATGTACTTTTTATGGCATTCATCAATTTAGCGCTAGAGTACTGAACTTTTTCAAAGATGTTAGTACATCAGTTTTCATAGCCTTACCTTTCCATGAGCCCCCCAGTAGTCAAACTGAGCTAGATGCTATAATGAACACAGTCAGGTTCTGTGCCTGTTTAAACAGTTTATGCATGTGGGTTTGCACCTTATCTTACTTCATTTTAAATAAACTGTAAGTTAAAAGCACAAGCACAGAATTTCTGCCAGTAATACTCCAGATTCTTAAGGTAGATATAAACAACATATAGACTGTAGGGATCCAGAAAAATTCAGTCAACTGTTTGGCCTAGTATCACATGGAGTTTCATGACACGGTAAGTAACAGAATCCAGTTCACTAGGTCATTGTTCAGCTACCCTAACACACACACAAAAAATATTCTATTCCTTTCTTCAGTTATTCACCTTGTTTCCTCAAATAAACACTAGACATCTTTTATGGCAACCTCATTCTGACAGAATTTGTTGAGATCAAATATGTTAAGAGAAACATGATAAGTTTGGCAGATCTTCTAACAAAAAAGACTGGTTTTGAAGCTCACATTCCTATCTGGTTTTGTCTAGCTTCCTTGTTCATCTTCTCTGATTTTTAGTTTTAGGCCAGCTTGTCTACACATTCCTCTTGGGAGCAGGATCACAAAACCTTCCATTCTCAGCTTCCAAAGCTCCTTATTTTTCAGCTACCTTGTCTCAGGCACCCTAAGTAAGAAGACTGAGGAGTTTTCAGACCTGTCACCTCCATTTTTAAAATGCTTTCTTTACAAATTATTCCAATGCATTCACCTAGAGACAGATCCTCAGCTAGCCATAAGTTTAATTTTATACAGATGAAATCTTGTAAGCACTAGTCTCAGACCAGCAAGCTTTGTGTCTCAGGCACAAGATTCAGCCAGCTACTCTCCTCCAGTGTCCAAATGCTGGCATCTCCTGTAGCGTCCATGTGACAGCTTCTGCTTTGCTCTGGGTCCCAGCAAATCCCAGTGTGCTGTCAGATACACAGGCTCCTGGAAGAAATGTCTGAAGACAGTAGAGGAGGTGGGTGATCCCCAGCCCATACAGCCAGCCAATGGATCAGTGTGAGAAGAGGAATCTGAAGAAAGTGTGGAAGCAATCATTTGTTGATCCTCATAACAAAATCATAAAAAATGCGTGAATAGAAAAGCAATGCATTATTTAAAGACTTGATCACACTTCCAGACAGGCAAAAAATGCCTTTTCTTGGTGCCACTAAAGGTGAGTGTTACCTGTGAACGTTCATTTAACACTAGCTTGAAATGTCTTTCCTTGCTGCTCTGGTAGAAAAGTGGCTTAGTACAACAACTTTAGACACGCTATTAGATACAAATATATACTGTTAGAATATGATTACAGTACCACTTTTTATGTTTTCTAAAAGATCTATTTTCTGTAAATTACTGTAGAGAAATTATACCAAATGAAAAGTTTTAATAACAAATTTGTGAGACTACTCAGTTTTTTTCCAGCTAGTACTATGAAAAGCTTTTGTTCATTATCTCCTAAATGTCCCTATTATTGAGAGATTTTACTCCAAAATTACTTCTGACTTATAAATATTCTGTCTTTGAGTTGTTATTGATTAAAAAGTCAGTTGTACCTGGGACAAGTAAATATGAATCTTAGAAGGTGTATGTACTTACACTGAAGGACTCATTTTGGTTTTCAGTTTGATTTTGCTTGGGGGATGTGGTTGTTTCATTTTTGCTTTATTTCTTTCTTTTTTCCTGTTTCCTTGTCAGAGGCTTAATTTTCCTTTTATTTGTGTGTGTGTGTGATTGTTTGTTTGTTTTCTTTTGTTTCTGTAATGGCTCAGTTTCTTTTAGCTTAGTT
>WAAB01009241.1:28291-81311 GCA_013389865.1 Piaya cayana | reverse complement strand
CAAGTGTAAAAGGTCTAACTGGGAGAAGGGAACACTGGGAGAAGGGAACACTTCTGCATATCTCTCATGCTGACAGCAGTTCTTGAACAGGGAGTAAACAGCAACGTTATTGCATCGAAGATTAGGTCCTTCTTTCCCTTGCTCATGTACGGATTGTAGAGAGCAGAAGGCAGCAGATCTGTGCCCCAAACAGCAGCCAGGGTGGTTACTGCCTCCTGCTAAGTACCTGTCCTGTGGATGAGCAGAGGAGCAGTAGGAGGGGCTGTTAGTGTAGGGCTCCTTGCCAGCTGAGAATTAATCTTAGAAGGCAAGACACAAGAAGGAAAAGAGGAAATGACCTTAAGTTGCACCAGGAGAGGTATAGATTGGATATTAGGAAAAATTTCTTTATTGATAGAGTGATGAAGCCCTGGCCAGGGTTGCCCAGGGCTGTGTGGGAGCCTCCATCCCTGGAGGGGTTCAAAAAACATGTGGTGTGGCATTTTGGAACATGTTTTAGCAGACAGTGTTGTCGAGCTGATGAGCTTAGAGGTCTTTTCCAACCTTAATTATTCCATGATTCTGTGACACAGTACCAAGAATGTTATTAAATAGAAACAAGCAAAGGCAGTAAAATCAGTTTAAGAACTCGATTCACGTTATGGGGCAAAGAAATACTCCCAGAATCAGGTAAAGCAAAGCCCTACTGAGCCACATATTTATTCCCTAATGAGTCAAGGCAGGAGAGAAAAGGAAAAAGGACAGAAAAATAGAGATAAAAGAACAGATTCCAATCAGGAGTGGTCATGCAGTTTCCTTGTACACATAAAGAAAAAATCAGCAAACCTCCAGAGAGCAGTGCAGCTGATAGAACATGTTTGTTTGGACAGTTGTGTGGCAGCAAAAAGGGACTCACAGTTTAGGGGAGGGCAGAGGGGTGGAAAGGGCCACAAAAAAAAAGCCTTCACAGAGCAACACCTCAGGAACCTGCTCTGAAGTGTCCAGCCTTGTTTCTGCAAGAGTTAAGGATGCAGATCTCATCCACTTGTTTACCCCAATATGGCATTTAATTGGTTTTATTGTCATAAATTGTTTATTTTCTGTTTAATTTCTTGAAGAATCACAGTGCCATTACAACCAATTTTTGAAACCCATCCAGTAAGCTTCATGCATAAGCAAACAGCTCTTATAACAGACATCTCATGAGCAAATGTCTTGTCTTAACTTAGCTGAATTAACAGTATAACTGCAGGTAACCACCATAGTCATGTCCTGGGTTGAGTTTCAGCTCTAGACAAGCCCTTGGGTCAATGTGGTGATATTGTTACACTGACAAAAGCTCCCAGCACAGATCTGACCTCAGTCTCAGCCCTTTGGCAGTCTGCAGGGAGGAGAACACCTTCACCCTCCAGCAGTGCAGCATGTCACAGGTCAGGGCCGTGTTACAGCAATACCCAAAGGAAAGCTGTGCCCAAGACACAGCCTCCGCAATACAGAGCAACTCCTCATCTCAGTGCTGAGCTCTGCAACCACCCAGCAGACATTCTTAATTCACAGTCACTTCCATTCTGGAAGGCAGGTACAGCCATGCCCCCTTTACAGCCAAGGAGCCCAAGGTTGAGATCCTGTGGTGCTCAGGTGGTGCCACTTTAGAAAACACAGAAGGCTGAAAAGGGGCTGCCCTGACCCCACCTCCCAGGGCAGATTTAGTCAGATGCAATAAAAATGCTTCACACAGGCATCGGAAAGGCAAAATAAGAAGCAGCTTGGTCAAATTTTTAACTAAATCCACACAAGGTATTGTGGATGTGCAGCTGCTTTTCCAGAAAAAAATAAAAAAGAGGGAGTGAAATCATGCCCCATTTTAGCAGCTGAGCTGGTAAAATGTTTCTGGGCTAAATGAGAGCTCAAACACAATGCAAAGAGTGAGTCACTAAGAGAGAGGCTGAGTCCCTTGTGTAGGGAGCATCAGGAGTCCTGTCCCACAGGACTCATGACCCATCAGGAGGAGGAGGTCCTAGAGGCTCTGGTTTTGATGGTACAGCCCAGTAGAGCAAAGGCAGCAAGGGGACAAACACCAGGGCCCTAATTGGCAGACCAGCACCTCAGTACCATAGTGCAACCCTGGATGTCCAACTCTGCTAAAGCTGCACCATGCTGTCTCTGAGAGACCCCACGGTTGGGATAGGAAAAGAGAGGAGCTGGAGGCGCAGCTCCAAGTCTAGAAGGCTTTATAATCTTTTGGTAGTCAGACAGGTTCCCAACTAGAATTGACACTTTAGAAAGGACGTTCAACAGACAGACAAATACACCTTGAATCACATCGACAGTCAGTTTGCCCCCAAAGTGGGTCTTCCCCTGAAGGATATTTGAAACTCCCATGAGGCAGCACCAGCCTTGCTGTTTTCCACCCGATATCACAGTACATCAACACTAATTTCAATGTTTGCCTGAAAACTGCTGACTGTAAACTGCCACAAACAGCTGTCTGTCCCCAACACAGCGAGTAGTGACCTCTGAAAGAGGAGCTGGGGCCATGGGAAACAGTCACAAACCCGGAGCCGCTCCCCGGTGCACGCCTGCCTCCAAAAATCGGCTGGGACCAAGCATGGGGGAAGGGGGAGAGCACATCTATTTCCTTGTTAAGTAGCACTCTTTCTCTCTTTTTCTAATCTGTGGAAAAATAGGAATGCAAAGGAGAGCAGAGAGGAGCCTTTCTTCACAGCAGGGGATGCTGCCCGGTGCCGGTGCTCTGCTGGGATGCTGCAAGCACAGAACTTCTCAGGGTGTTTGCAAAATGGGAGTCAAACCCCCGGCCAGAGGAGAGGCAGGGAGACCAGTCCCAGCATCTTAAGGTTTAAAATGCAAATTCCTCCACTTTCTTTTAGGTGGAGGGGTCAAGGTTTGCCTATTCCTTCCTCTCCCTCCCCCGACACTCCTTCCCCCTTCCTCCCCGAGTTTTGTTTAGGAAGGGACTGTAGATGCGACAAGGTCTTTGTGCTGGCCATTCAGCTGAATGAAAAGGCCGAGGAGTCCCAGCGGAGGGAACAAACTTTTGGGGGTCAGCGCGGTCAGCTTAGAATAAATGTGTCGTATTGTTTGTATTAAGGACATGATCTCAGCAGGGTGCCCGAAGCCACCGCATACAACATGAAGGACTATTTATTCAACACTGAAATACGCAGGGCACAGGACTCCTCTCCCAGGGAAAATATGAACTGCTGATGCAAACGTGCCTGCCTATTCCTAGCAGCAGGATTTGCCAGAGGGGGTAAATAAAACTATGATTTTTAATATGCATCATAAATAAGGATGGATATTACGCTCTCTTGGCAAAAGTGGTGGCAGCAGCAGCTCAGCAAAGTGCCTTTTTATTGTTGCTTCTCTCCAAAAGATGGACAGTTCAGGTCATTAAAGGCGTAAGATAGAAACAGTTTCTCTTAGCGCTGTTTGAAAACAGCTTTTGTTTCCATGGAAGTGGCACAGTCCTTTCTTGGGTCACCTCCACCGCAGAAGTGGCCCGCGGCAGCACGGTGGGAGCAGGGCAAAAGCAGCTCAGGGCACCCACGGCCCCAACAAACCCACGTGAAATCCAACTGGAAAAGCAACACAAAGGGTCTGGGGGCCTGACAGCCTGTGGTGCCCACTGGGAGGGCTCCACAAACAGGGCCCCCAAAGGAGGTGGCCAGCTGGGGGGAGGCCTTCCTTCCCAAGCTTCAAAAACAAAACCCTCATAAAGGGACTTTAGAGATGTCCCTGGCTGTTAAATGATCCCCCCTCCCTTTTCCTCACCAATTCATACAGAGGAGCATGTGTTCCCCCAGAAAACATCTTTTCTTTTCACTGACCTGGCTCCCTCATTTGCAGAGGGAAGGGGCGTTTGGTTAGGTTGTTCATCCTGAGTTTGCAAATCAGGGTTTCATTAAGTTGCACAATTAACCCAGAGGAGTAGAGGTGCATCTCTTGGGACAGTCTCCAGTACAAGGTTTTGTCGTGGCCAACCTATCACAGTGCATGGGTTTAAGCTGAAAGAAGGGAGATTGAGATGAGATTTTAGGAAGAAACATTTTGCTGTAAGGGTAGGGAGGCCCTGACCCAGACTGCCAAGAGAAATGGTGGCTGACCCATCCCTGGGGCAAGACCAGGTTGGATGAGGCTTGGAGCAACTGGATCCAGTGAAATTGTGCAGGTTTTGAGGCCCCTCCCCACCCAAACCATTCTATGATTCAATGACTTTCCTTGTAAACCTCACCTCCAGAAATGACAACCATTAAAAACCTTACGGGAAACTTTTAAAAGCCACAACAAGGCCCATCTGCCCAGCTGAAAGAGCAGCAGCTTTCAGAGCCAAGGGAGCGCAGGGCCCTGTGCGATCACAGGATCCCTGGCAGGGTCCACGCCAGCTGCGAGGCAGCGTGTGCTGCACTGTTGGCCAAGGAGCATGTGAGGAAGCCCTGGTGAGGGCACAGTGAGTGTGACCAAAACCCAGTGGAGCAAGCAAAGATGAAAATCCGAAATCTGAGTAAGGCTGGAAAAATCCCCTGGGTTTTATGCTGCTTTGAGTCTTTGCTTATGAACCCCAGGGCCTGGCCCACCTTGACTTCCCACCCCCTGCGTGCTGGATGCCCCCTGCCTTTTTTTGTCCACTCGCTTGCCTTTTGTACCAAAGTGACACAGACTGATGAGGATTATTTCCACGGCTTCCTCAGGGACAGGGGGGTTTCCCTACTGCCCTTGTTCAGGGACAATGGCCCCATTAAGCGTCTTCCCAAGGCGAGGGGAGCGGCCCTACCTGGCCCCCGATGTGGGAATGGCCACTGGCCCTGACAGGCATTAGCATCTGAATGAGAGTGGTGCCTGCAGAACAACAGGCAATTATCCCCCTCAAAAGCTTTTAAGTGGCATTAATTGCTGGCCACGGACTCTGGGCTCTCTCAGAGTGATCCCTGTTGACAAACAGGATAAAATCTATTGGATTTCCTGGAGGGGAAAAAAATTTGTAGGACTGTGCCACTCTGAGAGCAAGCTCCACTTTCATCTGCTGTGGTCACACAGTTAGCAACGCTCCACACCTACTGACAGACACAGCCTGAGGTGTCCACAACAATCCGAATTTGGCTCTGGTGGCTTTGCAATACCTGAATGGCTTGAGGAGAAGGCATCCAGAGGAAGGGGGGGAAACACCTGGTCTATGCGTTGCTGGACTGGATCATAGAATCACAGAATGGTTTGGGATGGAAGGGACCTCAAACTACAGTTCCAACCCCTGCCATGGGTAGGGATGCCTCCCACTAGATCAGGGGGCTCTAAGTCCCATCCAACCTGGCCTTGAACACCTCCAGGGATGGGGCAGCCTGAGCCGGGGCCTCCCCACCCTCACAGCAAAACATTTCTTCCTAAGATCTCACCTCAGTCTCCCCTCTTTCAGCTGAAAACCGTTACCCCTCATCCCATCTCTGCGCTCCTTGATCAAGAACCCCTCCAGAGTACTTTTTTCCAGTACTGCAAGTATCTGTTCTAAGGTCTCCCAGAGTCTTCTCCATGCTGAAAAAAACAATTCTCTCAGCCTGGCCTTGTACAGGAGGTGCTCCAGCCCTTGGATCATCTTTGTAGTCCTCTCTATGCTGTCTCCTACAGCTCCACGTCCTTCCTGTGCTGAGGGTTCCAGAACTGGACACAGGACTCCAGGTGGGTCTCACCAGAGCAGAGCAGAGGGGCAGAATCCCCTCCCTCCCTGCTGGTCCCATGGCTGTGGATGCAGCCCAGGATATGGTTGGTTTCTGGGCTGCAAACGCACATTCCTGGCTCATATTGATCTTCTCATACCCCAGCACACCAAGTCCTTCTCCTCAGGGCTGCTCCCCATCCATTCTCTGCCCAGCCTGGATCTGTGTTTGGGATTGCCCCACCCAGGTGCAGCCCCTTTGTCCCAGGTTGTCTCTCAAGGCCCAAGTGCACCTTTTCATTCTGCTCAGAGGCAAAGAAGTGACACAGCTCTGAAACACAATGTCCTTTCACTAATGATGTAGTGGATTCATCTTCCGCTGCTCTTTGAACATGATGACTATCCCTCCACAGCCCAGGAATGGGTTTAATGTGGGAACATTTTACAGTTGAGGGATGAAAAGTTTTATTAAAGGGGGGTTAATCTTTGTAAAAAAATCACTAACAAATAAATGCTGTCTAGTCTGTCAGGTAACTTCAAGAAGGTCGTACGAAGGGCATAGCTAGCATTTTCCTATGATTCCTGATAAAATCATACTCAAATGGCTTTTGATTCCTAACAGCTGAAAGTACTTCAAGACTTCAAGGTGCTTCTTTCTATAGCTTCTTCCTGCATAGTGCAGGCTGCCGACCTTAAAAAAAATACTGTGGCACTATCCTTTACCCAGGAGCATCATCTCCTCTTCATTGCCATGTGTCATACAGTCATGCTGATTCCTGAATAGTTTTGAGATATTTCTTCAGCTTTCTGACATAACGGCTACCAGCTCGGGTAGCCCAACTTCTGTGATACTGGGTAAGACCAATGTCTGTATGACCAGACTTGTGAGAAATACCACAGCTCTAACTGTCTCAAGAAAAGCTCTGTGACAACTCCTCATACGATGGTCTTCCTCTGGGTATCCTGGGCCTCTCCACCTGTATATATGGAGAGATCAGAGGTAGAAACTCACCCACACGTAACAGCCCACATTCATGTGCCAGTTGCAGAACTCTTGCTCATTCTCCTGCCAAAGCTGCCCCATGAAGCTTGCAGAGAGAGGCCACCCCAGGGTCACTTAGAGCCAAGCAGCAGCCTAGATGCTCCGCTCTTAGTGATCCATGGAGGCAACCTGACAGACTGGTTTTGGTGGCTGGCTCTTTCAAAAGCAATGGCTCTTCCCAGTGTGCTTTCCAAAATATACAAGGCAACTCTTCAGTCACCAGACACAGAAGCTTCCATGTGCACACGTCAACCCATCCTTCTCTTCATGACCAGTGGACAGTGGGTCGGGCATTTTAGGGAGCAATCTTGCCATCCTAAACCTCGTTGCAATGTCACACACTAAGCGAGCAACCCTTACAAAGGTGGGTCAAAGGGTGGGACATCAGCAGCCTGGAAATGAGGACACCATTTCCCTGAGAAACAACCTCCCTTGGAAGGCTGTCATATGGATGAGTGATGAAGATTGCTTTCCAGAATGTTAGGTTGCAGCATTGCCACAAGTCTCTCCAGCAGTGACCTCCTGGCTTTCTAGCAATGATTTCCAGTACCCACAATGAGGAGCTGAGCTTGGAACTCTGTTACTGTCACATTTGCCACAAACCCAATACCCAGTGCATTTAGTCATGCTCTTGGGACTTAGAGTCTGAACAACTCCCCTGATCAAAGACATCAGAAAGGAAAAAAACGCCCTCCCCAAAGCACTAGTTTCTACTCAGAGTTACAAAAACTTTTTGCAGTCAAACCAATATTAATTCAATTGAAGAGGAAAACAAAATTTCCCCTGATAGTTTCTTGCATTACACGCCTGAAATGTTCTCCCTATGCACTCTGGCTAGGGGACTTCTAGAGAGTTTCCAATAAATCAGGGTCATTTTATGGTTCAGAGTGAAAAACATGTGAAAAACTCTGGCTTTTGCTACTTCAGACCTCCAGCTCAGCAGGTGCACGTGGGTGGCCTTTTGAAGTTTGAGCAGTAGATCTTCTGCTTGAGCAAAATGGTTTAGTTCCCCCCCAGTCAGTGGCACTGAGCCAGCCTGCACCATCTGAGGACAATCCCTCTCACATTTATCCCAGCACACACCTCCAAGAGGAACTCAAAAAATGCTATGGCATGTGTAGAGAAAGCTTTGAAAAAGTCTGTGCGAAGTCCAGTCAACTGAAACTGCAAAGCTTTGCTCCCAGTGTGTGGAGGATAATGGGCTGCATAGTCAGAAATCCAAAATATTAATGTAAGCTCCCACAACATGTCTGTGCATGAGAGACACTGATAAAATAAACAAACGTGGCCCCCAGCAAAAAAAAGATGGACCTGGGGCTGGTAATAATATCCAGCCCTCAGGACTAGGCTAATTTCCCCTCATATGGCCAGAGTCAGATCACAAATATTTAACTTAACTGCAGAAAAGATATAATCTTTGTTGTTGTTTTTGTTGATGTTGTTTTAATAAGTAACATGAATCCAGATCCACAGAGGATGTAAGACTGGTCTGAATTATTCTTGCTGAACATTTGGGCCTCAGTATTTGCTGCTAAGCTATTAAGATCATGGACTGTCCTGAGTTGGATGGGACCTGCAAGGACCATTAAGTCGAACTCCTGTCCCTGCACAGGACACCCCAGCTGTGGGGCTGAGGGCATTGGCCAAGCTATTCCAGAATATTGTCGAGTCTAGGGCTGTGACTGCTTCCCTGGGGACCTGTTCCAGTGCTCCACCACCCTGTGGGGGAAGAACCTTTTCCCTTACCATGTGCATCTCCCTGCCTTTCCCCTTGGTCCTGTCATTAGTCACCAGAGAGAAGACCTCAGTGCCTGCTCCTCCTCCTCCCCTTGTGGGGAAGCTGTAACCGTGATGAGGTCTCCCCTTGCTCTCTTCCAGGCTAAAACAGACTAAGTGGCTTTAGTCACTTCTCATATGACTTGCCCTCTAAACCCTTCTAAAACCTCTAGACCAACTCTGTGATGATTAGCAGGGTGATAGGAGATAAGAAGTGCCCCATGCTAAACTATGAAAAATGAAACAGCTGAAGGAAAACTGGGAAAGAGAAGGTAGCCCATTAAGCAGGACCGTGTTAAGCAGCACCTTCTGAACTACCATGTGCACATGGATGCCAAAACACCTCCCCAGGGTGAAAACAATGCACTTGACATTTCCCAGTGTCCTCAGGATTTCATCAAATCCAGAGAGGCAATAAAAAGGGCTCAATCTTTCCCCCTACAGCAACCTCCCCCATGGCTGAGAAGGAGGCTCCCTGCCAACTGTCCTCCTCCACAGAAGTAGAAGGATTAAATCTTTTAAAGGGACCCAAGACTCAGAAGTTCAACACTGACACCCATTAAATGTGTCTCTTGACACCACAGATCCCATCTTCTTCGCTTCAGTTGACCGGCAGTCTACATACCAGGGTTAAACCAACAGAATGATATCTAAGACAGACAAAATGAGTCATCCTCAGGTGGTTTCTCCACTGAGTTCAAAAGAAAACAGATGAATAGCCTTTACACTGCAGTTCCTACAGCTGTGGCGTCCACCCTCAGGCTCTCTCCAGGGGTGGGCATAACCAGTAAGGGATCAACAGAAAGGGGGATCAACTGAAAGGAGGTTATAGAGAGGAGGGTAATGACCTCTTCTCCCAAGTGACAGGGGACAGGACAAGAGGGAATGGCCTCAAGCTCCACCAGGGGAGATTTAGGCTAGACATTAGGAGGAAGTTTTTCACAGTCATTTGGCACTGGAACAGGCTGCCCAGGGAGTGGGTTGATTCACCTTCCCTGGAGGTGTTTAAGGGATGAGTGGACAAGGTGCTGAGGGACATGGTTTAGTGTTTGATAGGAACAGTTGGACTCGATGATCCGGTGGGTCTCTTCTAACCTGGTGATTCTATGATTCTATGATAACACAAACCACTGCCATTGCTTATCTGCCTTAGCTCATTTCCTTAGTTTAGTGCTTTAGTCCTTCTAGCTAAGGAAAGTGGCACTAACTGGGGTCTCAGTACTGATTCCTTGTCCCACCCCTGCTAAGGTTTGTGTCTCTCACAGTCTCCTGTCAAATAAAAGAAAAGGAAAAATATCTCTATTGAGAAGCTGAGTCATAAATCAAACCTGTGCCTCAACACCTAAAATAGCTAAACAAAGTTTTGTCAGTTCTCATTGCTGTCCCAAGAGCTCATATCCCAGCTGTTCCATATACATCAAAGTGATCAAATCACCTCCATGAAGACCAATGCATCCTTCCTCCAGGCCACTGGGGAAGCCCAGTGAGCAGCATCAGGAAAAGCCCATGGAGAGACAGGTTATCATAACAGAAATAAAACGTGTTCTTGTCTCACGTCAGCACAGCATGCACACACCCACAAGGAGCACAAGCACACACCTCCATACAGAGCTGTGACTGCTGTGCTCCAGGGTTCAGCATCAGGTCATGGAAGAATCCCCAAGTGCTGGGCTGCACTCAGATTTTCAGGTCCCCTTACAACTCCTGGGGCATCTGCATCTTTGGCGACGTACAGAGCACAGGGATTTAGAAAACCTAGATTTTGTATCTTTGGTTAGGTAACACAAATACAAGGCATATTCAGGAGAGACTCATCATAGAATCATGGAATGATTGGGTTGGAAGGGATCTCAGCCCATCCAGTTCCACATCCTGCCACAGGCAGGGACACCTCCCACTGGATCAGGTTGTTCAAATCCCCATCCAACCTGGCCTTGAACACAATCTCCCCTCTTTCAGCTGAAAACTGTTCCTTCTTGTGCTCTTCCTGCACTCTCTGACCTAAAGCCCTCCCCAGCTTTCCTGGAGCCCCTTTCATTATGGGAAGCTAATCTAAGGTGTGTCGGTGTAGAAAATGGGCATCTGCCCAGGGAGTCTCTGGTGCACCTTCTCACTCCCCACTCCTGTCATACCCAAGGAAAGCCTGAGGGTCTTCCTAACCCCCCTTGCTGTGATTCCGCATCGAAGGCACCCCAGATGCTGCAGGGGCACCAACACACACACATTGGGTGACAGCCACTTTCTGGGGGGCTACAGATTGATGGCAAGAGCGGGCTGGGCAGGAGTACACACACCTGCTGGGAGGTTACAGCTGGGTACTGGCAGCTATTGACTTGCTGGTCTCTGTAACAACCTTGTAATAAACCCTTAGGTATTAACTCTTTCAAAGTGGTTTCAGTGTAAACCACAGTCCCAAGAGCCGTTGCTTCCGGGTCTGGGTAGGCATTTTTCTCGCTCTACCCCTTCTCCTTGGAAAGCTGGCACATGGGCATGTGCAGAGCCAACAGTCAGGAAAGAACGGACCCACAAGCAGAGTTCAGCACACAAACCCATCGCAGCTGCCAAACCGACCTGATCCCACCAGCTGGTCTTGTTTAACGGGGCAACAGGGGAGTTGCAGGAGGCAGGAAGACAGAGAGGGAAGTAGTTAAGTTGGAATTAATTTGTCACTCCATATTTAACCAACCTCAAAACTATTAAACAAATCTAATAGGAAATATTGCCCAGATTTCAAGTAACTCTGTGCTGCCTGATGGAGATCAGCCACTGTGTAGGCTTCAGCCGACAGGCAAACTGATACAAGAAAAAGGGCTCTTGCCTCCTTCCCAGTTCCAGGACCTGGTTCGTTCTAGCTTTTACTCTAAGCCTGCCTGACCATTTATGCAAGAAGCACAGAGTATCCAGCATCCCAGGATGAGGTGCTAGAGGAAGCTTAGGGATCCTGATGCATGTACCGCAGAACAGAAACACAGAATCACAGAATGGTTTGGGATGGAAGGGACCTCAAAGCCCATCCAGTCCCACCCCCTGCCATGGGCAGAGACACCTCCCACTGTATCAAGTGGCTCAAAACCTCATCCAACCTGGCCTTGAACCCCTCCAGGGATGGGGCAGCCAGTACTGCTCTGGGCAACCTGAGCCAGGGCCTCCCCACCCTCACAGCAAAACATTTCTCCCTAAGATCTCATCTCAATCTCCCCTGCTTCGGTTTAAAGCCATTTCCCCTCATCCTGTTCCTGCACTCCCTGATCCAGAGACACTCCCTGGCTTTCCTGGAGCCCCTTTCAGCACTGGAACTTGCTCTAAGTTCTCCCTGTAGCCTTCTCTTCTCCAGGCTGAGCAACCTCAACTCTCTCAGCCTGGCCTCTTACAGGAGGTACTCCAGCCCTCAGATCATCTCTGTGGCCCTCTGTGGTTATGGCCTTTCCTATCTCCTGTTGGAGGCAAGCACAGAGGACATTGAGGACTCTGGAGCAGTGAACGGCTGCCCAAGAATTACTGGTGATTTTTTCTGCCTCTCAGAAAATAAATGAAAATCTCAAATCCTTGCACATTAGTTGCAACTTTCACCCTTTCTGCATCTGGCATAAAGAGGGAGTTGGGAAGTTTAAAGCTCCAGATGAAGTGGAATTGGATTTTATTTTAAATACACACAAATTCAGCAGCTAAAATATCTAGAGAGGATCAGGGCAGAAAGGTGGCATAAAACCCAACAAACAAAAAACAGCTTTTTCTTGCAAATAGGTTAATCTGAGCCAATCCCTCCGCATGGCTGAAAACACTTGGTGACAACATAGTTGTTATTATGGGATGTTGTTAGCTATGGCCTCAGCTCTGCAGTCTGCTTTCGAGCACACAGAACTGCAGGGGTTTCCTCGCCTGGATGAAGTGAGCCGGGAAGCAGCAAATAGTACAAAGAACTGGGTTCAGCCTTATTGCAGTAGCTGAGGACATTTGGATGAATTTTGCATAAGCATCCTCCCTTTGGAGGAAACCAGACGGGCATTTGAGACCGATACCCATCAGTGTTTTAATAATACCAAAAAAGAAAAGGCAAAGCAAATTGCTGGGTGGAAGGGCTTGCTCGAAAACTGCAGCTTCTGCATGCATTCACATTGATCTTTGCTGTGATTAAAGCAACGTTCTCTGAGTGTTTCTGCAGGCAATTAGTGCTTCCCCCGTGTTCTTGCATTTTGCTGTCTGCTTCGGAGTGTGCTGGCTGGGCTTGTGGGCAGTGGGTGTGTGGATTTTCCCCTGGGCTGGCCAGGCTCATGGGGCTCTGCGTGGGCTCCATGTGGATTCTCCACAGGGCTGGCTGGGTGCTGCCTGGGTTTTGCATGGGGCCGGGTTGGCAAGCGCTGTGTGGGATTCATGCAGGTCTGGGCAGGCTGGAGGGGCACCGTGTGGGTTCCACAGAACCAGGAATGGTTTGAGTTGGAAAGAACCTCAAAGCCCATCCAGTTCCAAGCCCCTGCCATGGGCAGGGACACCTCCCACTGGATCAGGGGGCTCAAGGTCCCATCGAACCTGGCCTTGAACCCCTCCAGGGATGGGGCAGCCACCCCTGCTCTGGGCACCCTGGGCCGGGGCCTCCCCACCGTCACAGCAAAACATTTTTCCCCAAGATCTCATCTCAGTCTCCCCTCTTTCAGCTGAAAACCATTCCCGTTATCCTATCCCTGCACTGTCTGATCACGAACCCAAACCTCCCAGCCTTCCTGGTGCCCCTTTGAGCTCTGGAAGCTGCTCTGAGCTCCCCGTCCCCGGTGTCTGCGCGGGTTTTGCGCGGGTCTGTCCCGAGCTGCGCGACTCGGGCGAGCTCTGAGCGCCCCCTGGTGGGCACCCGCTCCCCCCTCTCCGCCCCCTTTTTGCTCAGACCCCAGCCCTGCTCCGGGATCCCCGCGCTCATCTCGGGACAGGCTTTGGGGTCCCACCCCCGGGGATCTGGTGCCACCCGCAAGAAAGCCGAATTTCGGACAGAAAAGATCCGCAATGCAAACCTCCTAGGAGGTGGGGGTTTTTTTGTCCATTCTTTTGATAGAATCTAACAGAGTCTGTACAGTTATCCTAAAAGACTTGAAGAAAATAACTGTAGTAATCAAGAGGGAGAAGGAAGGGATTCTGCCTGCCTGCCTGCTCTGCTCTGGTGAGACCCCACCTGCACTCCTTTGTCCAGTTCTGGAGTCCTCAGCACTGGAAGGACTTGGAGCTGTTGGGGTGACTCCAGAGGAGGCCTCAGAGATGAGAAGGCTAGAGCATCTCCCATACAAGTACAGGCTGAGAGAGATGGGGTTGTTCAGCCTGGAGAAGATAAGGCTGTGGGGAGACCTTAGAGCAGCTTCCAGTATTGAAAGGGGCTCCAGGAAAGCTGGGGAGGGGCTGTTGATCAAGGAGAGCAGAGATAGGATGAGGAGGAATGATTTTAAGCGGGAAGATGGAAGATTGAGATGAGCTCTTAGGAAGAAATGTTTTCCTGTGAGGGTGGGGAGGCCCTGACCCAGGTGGCTGCCCCATCGCTGGAGGAGTTCAAGGCCAGGTTGGATGGGGCTTGGAGCCCCTGATCCAGTGGGAGGTGTCCCTGCCCATGGCAGGGGATGGGACTGGATGGGCTTTGAGGTCCTTTCCAATCCAAATGGTTTGGAAGGAAGGAAGAGAACAGATTACTCAATCCAAGTGTTGCAAACCCTTTGCTACTAATTTTCTTCTACCCAGACACCCACTAAACAGGTCAGATCTAAGATGTTTTTGCAAGACATTCATCTACTCCCTCCCATCGTTGGGTGGTTCAGAATCTGAATTACCTGCTGCTGAAGTGAATGGGCAGACTCCCTGCTTTTAATGGCACAAGATCAATTCCCAGTTCCACAGGCAAAAAAAGCAAACAGAAATAACAAGCGTTTTCCCCCCAGATATTAGTGATGCACGCCTCTTCTGTCTGGAGCAGGCAGGTTTGTTCAGGTTTCAAGGTGGGAAAATAGGCTTTAATGCTTCCTTCTTTTTTCTTTAACTGTTAAGGGGTGCAAAACAGCAACAGATCTGTCCACACACACCCCCAGCCAAACAGCAGTGGTTTGGTTAAAGATAGCACTGATGCAAAAGGTCTCTGGAAGGAAAGAGAACCTCAGTGGAAGAATCCTCATTTGACCTTTCTAAGCTGTCACACGCCAGCCCTCTTTCACCAGCCGCAGGGTCCTCTCTCGGTAAATCCCAGGCATGTCTGGCATCTACTTAGCACAAAATGTGCGTTGTAGCTGCAACCCTGTCCTGCAGCAGCACCCATCCATCCCCAGCACAGAGGGCATTCAGCAAGAAACCTGCAGCTGGTAGGAAACTCTCCTGCTCCAGCTGAGAGGACGTTAGGTGTGAGCAACTTCAAGGCTGGGACCTAAATTGAATGGATAAAGACTCGGCTTCATCCTTTTTTTCCCTAAAGGACCATATCTCACCCTTTTCCTCTCCCAGGGCAGAACTGCATAGACCCTGCAGGCCAGACCAGAGCAACAGAAACTCATGAGCTGATGGCTGGTCAAGGTAGCCCCATGGTTTTTCCCCTTGCAGTTAGTGTTGAGCAGCTGACAAGCAAACTTTACACAAAGACTTGCTTGGTTTTAAGGAAGACAAACCAAACTACACCCTGTTTGTACAACCCTGCTACCTGAAGGCTCAGTCACCACCCTTCAGTGGGGGACCAGCTTTAGCATCTCCAGATCTCAACCTGGACTGCCCTGCAGTGATTACCCTGGCAGAGGGCCTGGTACAAACACATGCTTTATTACCCAGGGAAAATTCCCTTGTTTTCCCACTTCTTAGGGTTAGTTTGTGGATTTTTTTTTTTGCCTTTCTTTTATAATTTTGTAAAAGGAGAAAAAAAAACCCCAAACTATTGGTCTTATTAGGACTTCAAATTCTGTGCCTGTGCCTCTGTCCTAATTCTCTAAAAACTCTTGAGGGTTGGGTGTCAAGCATTATATCAAGAGCCACAGTTTTTACTTTCCTGTATGTTTTCCAGTCTAATAATTCCATATATTCATATATGGAACATCACAGCACATTACATGGCAGCATCACATTCATTATAGGCTGATTCCAGCTCAGGATCTGCAGGGAGCTGAGATAAAAGTCAGCTCCAAGGATGTCGTGATATGGTTTTTAGAGTAAAAATTCCTGAGTCTCTCAAGGGGAGAAAGACCCTATGTGAATATAGCATCTTTCTAAGCCCTTGTGTGAGGATAAACCTCTTGACTTCATCAGATTATTGACAGATAAGAAATAGCTGGAAGAGGATTAGAAACGCTTTCCCAGAATCTGGGATTTGACCTACAGCATGATTTCCATTAAGCAATACAGGAATTGCCATCCTAGGGAAGAACACAAATCCATTCCCCTACAATCCCATTCTCTACAGTGATCCTGCAGGCAAAATACAGAGAACACAAAGCAAGTATAAGGTAGGATAAGCGTACCAGCTGGCAGTTAAAGACTTGCACCAGACCAGACTGCTGCATCTGAATCCTTGAGCATCAACAGCTCCTCTCTGAGTTGTCTCTCATGAATGTGTCCTTTCCTTTTTTCATGATCCAAGCAGCATCTCATCTTGCTGCCAGCCCCATTCCACACCTGGAGCGTAGATTTAGAAGGTGCAGAAGAAAGTCCAGCCTTAGAGCTTTTCTGTTATTCCCATGGGAGCTGAAAAAGTGTAGAATAAACAATAACAACAATTGTTCCAGCTGGAAAATGCTATTTCTCCTGTTTTCTCTTCTGGCTCAGAGGGAGAGCTTGTTGGAATTATATAAAGTATTTGTGATTGAGGAAAACAGCTTTTCAACTGACTAATATCTTCTCTGCAAGCGTTTTAAAGTAATTGTTAAAAAACTACACAACTTAAACAACTAAAATTAAATATTTTCTGTAATTTTTAGTTTTAACTTGAATTCCCCATCCCTTTATTTTTTTTTTTATTGAAAGAAGACTCACAAAAGAATAATTTGTTTATCTCAGACTTGTTCAAACCCCACATAGCATAACTATACTCAAGCAACCCAATGACTACCCAAGCTGGGACACAGGGCTCCAGAGGCTGAAGCTCACTGGGAAGAAACACGACTTAACCCAAGCTACCTGACCTATCGAGCTCAGAAAAATCAAGGCTGATCCTGCTTCCACTCCAGATCCTATGGTGGATTTTCTCCTGTCTGCAAGGAGAAGTAGGACTTGTCCTGCTTCATAAAGGAAGACTCACTTGGGACCTCAGATGGCTCAAAGCTTCTTAGAAAAAGAGGATTAAGGTATCTGCTGAGTGCAGTGGACTACCTGTGTTGGCCTTCAAAGTCTCTCTTTTGCAGCATCTGGTGCAGCTTAGATTGCAACTTCACAGACAGCCAAAACCGCCCTCCTCGTCTAAGCAAGAGCATCAGTTGCCTTGGCACAAAGTCCTCATTCTGCCCTATTTGTACACACAGACACAGACCTTTAAGCACTTTACTGAGAATCCCTTTCTTGCTACTTGCAGCCCTCATCTTGCACACATCCTCTGTGTCTGCAGGATGATAAAGCAGGGTGGAGAATCCCAGGGGCTGTTCCTGCAGCCAGGATGCTCCATGCCCACACCAAGCTGATAGCTCTCCAGTTTCAGCAACTCTGTGATTCACTAACTTTGTCTGAATGATTCTAAGTGAGGTTACAGGGTCCAACAAACTCATGCTTTCACACCATGGCCATCTGATTCATCACTCTAAGCTTAGGCCAGCCTTGCCTTACATGAAGATACACAGACCTGGGCTTTTCTATTGGTGCAGAGAAACAGAGAAAGAAAGATTTGACCATCAAAGCTTGCCCAAGGCAACACATTTAATGTTGTTCTCCAGAGAGCCGGGCAGATGCTAAAGACACAAACAGTCAAACAGAACACATGAGAAGATCTGCTTTATGGAAAAATGGATGGACTCAGCTGCTAAATATTTCACACCAGGAACTCCCCTTCCTTTCTGCCTTCTCCTCTCTGTATGTGTTCAGCTCACTATGGTTGCAAGAGGCAAGAGCTCTGGCATGCAAGAGAGCACTTTCCAGCTCTGGTATCCACCATAATGAACCAAATCCAATGCAACTGGCAATAAATTGTTTGGATTCAAAAGTGAAGAGGGTTGCTAGTGAAGCGGGAACATCTGCAACAAGGCTGTGGGACAGCTGTGTACCTCTGTCTGCCAGATCTGTGTGGCAGTGTCCCGGTTCCTCTTCTTCCCAAACCCCTGCAGGGTGCTAGACAGCAATAGTGTAAAACCAGCTTGAGCAGAAGTGGATGTAGAGTGGTAGGATGCATAGCCAAGCCCCTAAAGTACCTCTCTCCATTGGAAAGCAACACCAAGAAACTGGAGCTATTGGGAACAGACCTGGGGGCAAGTTTCCCAAATAAAGAGAAAAATACCAGTTGTTGACAAAAGGAATGATTCATGGAAGTGTTGCTTTCAGGGCAGCTTTATTCTAGGGGGAGGAAAAATGCAGGCACTTGGTGGCAGCTGGGAGAGTTGTGCTTCAGTGGAGCAGGAATGAATCATCTGACTTCTGGAGGGACTTTTTCTGGTAAAAAGGCTTTCAAGCACTGACCAAGTAGCACTTTTCAGAAGACCCAGAGGAACGTATCCATATCTAATACATATTTATGCACATGTATGAATGTTATTTCAGGGGTTTATGTAGTTTTGATATACTTCCAAACTGAAAAGAAGGATGCAGTCATCCGGGCACAAATAATCCTCATTACAGCTGTGCTGAATGCACTTCCCAGTGCCCTAGAGAGGAAGCAGCATTTCTGCATGATGACCATCTGTTCTTCCCCCTGTGCCCAAATTTGAGGGGGGATGCAGATCTCAACCAGTCTTTGTCCCATGTCTGTCACCCAACAGCCATCTTAGATGCCCAGCTAGGTCCCAGCACCCTCTGTCTCTCCTAGGAACAGCACCAGACACAGTGGGATGGAGTAAATGCAGGAGTTGGGGCATTCCTGTAGGCCACCACCATTTCAATGAGCCCTGTCCCTCACTGCAAATAACTAAAAACCTGGAATTCCCACTCGCACCATGCCTGTAACACAGAGAAGCCACCTTGTCCCTCACGTGTAGAGGAAACTCAGGTTTTAGGAAAAAGAAAGCAATTGAAAAAATCAAACTAGACTTAAACTACAAATAGAGCTTTTCTCTCAGTTAATATTTAATGCTACAATTGGGTGGCTTTCAATGAGGAAAAAGCCTTGGGATTTCTTTGCTACAGATTGACTATGTGAAACTCAGTATGTCAAAAAAAAAGGTGGGGGGTAAAGCAATTTTGCTGAATATTTCAACATCTGGAGACACTTAGTGGCAGGAAAAGGCAACTTCTTGAGAAGCACTTTTGATCTAGAGCAGTGGTTTTAAACCTTTCTCTATTTGCAAACCCATAAAATGTCTTTCTGCATTAAAAAAAAAACCTCCTGACAATCAGGTCTCCCACCTCAGTCGACCCTGGAGATCCCTTAGATGTTCAAACTCAAGAGAGGCAAAGTTGTGCTTTCATAGACCTGAACAAAATGATCTCTTTGCTTCCCGTCACAGGTCATTTCATTACCAGGTAATCTGTGAAAATGTGATCTCAGCAACTTGGATATGTCATGGCCTTTTTTCTAAGAGCTGAGACTGTTGTTATGTGAGAAACTGGTACACACCATGCCTGTGTCACCCTGATAGAGCTGCTCTGCCCACAGAAAATCACTCTACTTCTGCCTTGGAGGACACCCTCAGAGTTGCTATGCACCACAGATTATTCTGGCTTGGTGTTTCTTATGTCTCCTGCTTCCCAGCATCTGCTGTGCTTGGCTTAGCAGCCACCATGCTTTATTGATTCAGGCTGATGAAAACATCTTATGCTCTGGGCCCAATTCCTGGAGAACCCATCTGTTGATGGACATCTCTCAGCCAGAAGCAGCCCAAGCAAAGGATATGGTTCAACAAATGGAATATACCTACAAGTTGCTGCATTTGGAGGCAGAAATTCTAGGCACCATCCTGTTCTCCTGATGAGTTTTTCTCATGCTGTAATGCTTGGACGTTACCTCTACCTCACTTCTAACCCAAGCTTTGGTCTTAGCTCTTGTTTGACTTGATTTGTTTAACTTCTCTGTGCACAAGGTCAATACACTGCCAAGAAGAAGAAAAGTCGGTCCTCTTCATCGTACCTCACAGTGACAGGGTAGGGTGAATATGGTCGTAAGTTGTCCTGGGGGAGCCTTTCTTACTTATTCAAGCAACAAACCTGCCTCTTTAATTGGTCAAGGATTTGTTAGCATATCACTGGTAAATCTGCTCAAAGGACTACTAGGAAAGCACATGAAAAACAACTGCTGTGCCCAACAAAGAATAGCATAGGTCTTTGTTTCCATCGTATTTCTTCTCAGAGCATTTGATTAGTTTGGTTAATTGAACATGTAACACACTCCATTATCATGCACTAGCAAAAGAGGTTTTATGACTCAAACAAATATAGCCATTATTAGCTGCTTCTGACATAACAAACGTTATTAGCTTTGGAGAGGCACTATTTTATGTATGGCTTTTTGGTAAATTGGCTGCTTAATCTTTTTTTTTTTCTTCTTTTGTCTAAAGACCTTTCCTTCAACCACAAGACTGGAAGGGACACAACTCACCACACCATTAGAAGGGCTGTGTAATACAAACATTTTCCCTCATTTAGATTTATCTCCCACAAGGGCACCATCACAGAACACTCCAAGCATCTCCTGCAAGCCTGCACCCCTTGTAACACTGCAGACTGGCTCTGAACAGGCTTAGCCTCATTTAGTAAGGGATTAATGAAAGTTAATTAGTAAAAGTGCTCAGTGAATGAAGCTAAACTCAGCCAGCCCCTGTAATATCCCTCGGTTTGTACTGGACATCTTTTAGATGTGTTCACCTCGGCCTCTCCCCACAGAGTGCCCTGGTGTCCACAGTAGACAATGAAGTATTTTATGTAGAAATTTGTACTAGTTTTGTAATACCCGTATAGTTGGAATTTTGCTGAAAAGTGTATGGTCTTACTGGTGCAACAGGGCAAGCACTGGCTCTCTATGTCCTCCTGGCCTCCTCTGACTCCCCGGTGTCCACCACCTCTCTGTGCCTACTGGTGACCAAGGAAGAGCAGAGCAACTTTCTGGTGTGTTTATACAAGAATGTGGATAGACCTCTGCTCTGCTGCTGGGATGGCATCACCCACTCTGGGAAAGAGAAAAACCTGCCCTGGAGGGTTTCATTTGTACTCCTTCATGTATATAATGCAAAGGGGTTCATAGAGTCATGGAATTGTTGGGTTGGAAGGGACCTTACAGCCCATTCAGTTCCACCCCTCTGCCATGGGCAGGGACACCTCCCACTGGATCAGGTTGCCCAAAACTCTGTCCAACCTGGCCTTGAGACACAAAACCACCAAATATTCATCATAAAAGGCACCTCAGGAAATCTGAAATTCTTGCACATTTGTTGTAAGCTACCTTTCTGTGAAGGCTTTCTCTTTGGCCTCGGGTCTGTGACATATCTAAATGTCTTCATTTACAATCAGCTCTTTTTTTTTTTTTTTCTCAGTTGGAAGGTAGGAACTGATGAGATTCAATATCTTTCTTTCTAAAAAGAAAGTTTCAAAAGTGCAAAAATGATGCCTTGACTTTTTTAAACAGAAGTTCACTGTTTCGAACAACTGACATTTTCAGTTACAATAGTTCAAAGACTTTGGCTTGAAAATGTTTTGTTTATTGATTAAAATTAAAATACTTCCTTTCAGATTTTTGGATTCTAATTTTGGACTTCCCACTCAGTTTCAAGATACTTTTCTTCAATTGCACCCAGGGGAGGTTCATACTGGATGTTAGGGAAAATTTGTTAGTGACAGAGTGGTGAAGCCCTGGCAGAGGCTGCCCGGGGCAGTGGTGGAGTCTCCATCCCTGGAGGGGTTCAAGAACCATTTAGCCACAGCACTTGGGGACACAGTTTAGCACGCACAGTGGGGTTGGGCTGACTGCTGGACTGGATGAGCTGCTAGGGCTTTTCCTACCTTCTTGATCCTATGATTCTATGATTCTGGGAGAAGGACAAGTCACTTCTCTCTGTTTTTTTGTACAAGGTTACTTTGGTAAAATACAAAGGCTATGACATGACATATAGGATGAGGTTAGATGATGTAATTGTTTCTTATGGCTTTAATTTCCACAATTTTGTCAATTACTCTGAATTTGCATAACCTAAATGTAGGACAACATTCAGTGATGTTCATACAAGTGTGAATGGGAAAGTGCATCACTTAAGTATCTCCTGCATTGCGGTCACTCTGAAATTCAGAAGTGGAGGAATAATAAACTTTGAATCAATGCCTATATCTTCAGAGGTGCACTGAACTCTACAAACCATCTTAGCACAGAACAGTTCAGTTTGGGCAGGACCTTTGAAGCTCATCCAATCCAACCCCCTTGCAGTGATCAGAGAGATCTTCTACTCAATCAGATTGCTCAGAGCCCCATCCAATCTGACCTTGAATGTTTCCAGGGCATCCACAACCTCTCTAGCCAACATGTGCCAGTTCTTCACTGAAGAAAATGTCGTCTTTCTATCTAGTCTTAATTTTCCTTCTTTTAGTTTAAAGTCATTAACCCTTGTCCTATCATAACAGGCTCTACTAAAAAGTCTGTTGCCATCTTTCTTTTAAGTACTGAAATGCTGCTCTAAGGTCCCCCTGGAGCTTTCCCTTCTCCAGGTTAAACAAGCCCAACCTTCTCAGCCTGTACTCGTATGGGAGGTGCTCCAGCCCTTGGATCATCTCTGTGACCTCCTGTGGACACTTGCATTTTCGGGTTATGAGCACACATTGTCAGTTTATGTCCAGCTTTTCATCCACCACTCACAGAGATTGAGAAAAGATTCCTTGTAGATTAAGAAGTAACTTAATAGAGAGCACAGGTTTATTCTCCCCCAATTAACTCTCTTATGAGTAAAGGCAGTTGATGTTTTAACACTTCTGACTGAACAGGTTTCAGTCCATATTGCCAATTTGGTTTTTAAAGTAGCTAAATCTGTTTCACAATAATTGGTGGGCAGAGAGGGATTTCCCACAGGAAGATCTCCTGGCAGGTTTTTAAATTTTATGCAAAACCCCCTCTTCCCACATTTGACCCCCTGCCTAGTATTTACCATGGAGAATAAGCTCACTCAGAAATAACAACCTCCATCCTTATTTGCCAAGACTTTGATTTGCGTACAACATCCTGTTACCCAAGGTTAATTGATCTCAGGCAGACCTTTCAGCTGCTGATGTGTAAAAATTGAGGACTATGAGACAGCTTAATAACCATGTGAGTACCTGCTATAAATGTGGAAATGCAGGGCAAGAATGAGTGTCTGTTACCTTTATAACATTACTAGAATCTGAAAAATCTCCCAAAGCATTAAAAATCCCCTGTGTGTTCTGCTAAGCTTTATGCCCTTAAATGAAGTGATCTTGGTTTGGCTGATTCAAGGTCAGGCAAAATACAGGGAAGAGGTTATGAAAAGGGTGGCCATTTCTTGAGAAGAGAATGGATCCAGTGCAGGCACAATTTATGGGTGTGCTTGAGAACCAAGTATTAGCCAACCCTGTTACGAAAAAAAAAAGCATTAAATCTACTCCAGGGACACTGAGACTAAATTAGGTCTGAAAAGAAATTATTTAAAATTAAGCTTAAAAGGTCCAGTTCTGGAGTTGCTGTAAATGAATTCTTTACTGTGGTCATCATCAGAATGACTTCTTTTGCCAAGCTGGTGGTTCTCACATGCGTATGATTACAGTTCTGAGGAACTTTCCCCAATTTCCATCATCGTCTTTTGGAAATGCAGATGCTCAAAAATATTCTAGACCAATGTGTTCACATCAGCTCCTGAGGGGGACTCCCTTCATCCTACACAACTGGAAGGTCTTGCTACACATGAATAGGCTGGCAGATAGTTCACACCATAATCAATTTCTTGTCAATGTAGAAAAACACCTTCAGAGAGTAATTCAGATCCATAGACAGGTAAGACTCAAGGGACCAATCTCCATCCCCTGTAGAAAGACAGTAAAGTAGCCATGTTCCCAATTAACAGCTGACTATTTCTCTTTGCACACTGAGGAATAAATCTGAGTGCTAGAGTCACTACAATCAGGAGCACAAGGTCTGCAGGACTGAGGGGTCTGGTGCAGATGTCATGTGTATAAAGTATCATGTGAGATTCCAGATGCTTTGAACTGCTTTAAAATGACCCTTTAATATTTAATTAAAACAATCAAACTGAAACTTTTTGCAAATGTTTCATGAAAACATGCCAGTTCATATTTATCAATAGGTGAGGTTCTAGAGTGGGAAAGGACATTTTGGCCTTTTGGTGTCATGTGCATGAGTTCAGGAACCAGGAAGCTAAAAGGTTGTGAACCTCATAGGCATGAACTTTGCATCCTCTCTCACCACATTTATCCATTGCTCTGTTGAAGTTGTCTCTGAGCTACAAGGTGAGACTCCTCTTGCCTCTACCCACCCTCATAGTATTGCTGCAGTAACCCGTTCCTGTTTACTGAGGGTTGCTGGCAAAACACAGTCCCATGAATAAATAGCTCACCAACGTATGCTCCAGTTCTCTCTGGATTGCACAACACTCATGCTATTCAGCTTTTGCACAAATCCCTAACAGAGAGAAACCACGTGATTATAATAATAAGAAAATCCTGTTTGTAGCTGGAGAGCATCTTCCACATGTTTTTCTGCCCAGGATAATCTCTGCCCTAGAACACAACCCAACTCAAAGATTTAAAATATGCCTCAAACTACACACCTGCTTGCCAAAAAAAATTCAACGCAAGAAATTAGCAAGGCAAATCAATCTAACAAATAGTTCCATTTGTTGCAGCGAAGTCCCACATTTGAGCAGGCACTGACCTGCAATTTCTGCCCCCTGCACTTGCCTTCCCTTATGTAGATCCTCAGTAGCTATTCAATGTAGCTATTTAGATCACCTATTCACACTCTAAACTCAGGGAAAGACTCTCAGTCTTGCCTAAATACATTTTCTTCCCTTTTTCTCAATTCTTGAGTGATAGCAAGAGATGACAGCTGGAAATGCCAAAAACTGAAAGTCTCTATATTTTCTTAAACACAACAAAACCAATTAATAGGTGCAGACCTGAGCAATACCAGTATTTGAATCCTTTGGTTTCTCCTTCGCTCCTGGCTCTATAGAGTCACCTCTAAGGACCATGGAGATAACTTCCCCAACCACTTCCGACGACAGGCTGTCTGCCAACGCGGTGTGCGGCTGTGTACCTCGTATCCCGATGCACTAAGAACCGAGGAGCCATTTCTCCCCAAAATGCCAGGGATTAACCCTCCTGCCGCCGCCTTCTCTGAGGCGAAACCGAACCGCAGGGGGAAGGGAGCGTCCCCACCGGCAGCGCCTTCAGCACCACGGACAGCGCAGGGCTCGATCCCCGCTGGCTACCCGATCGCAGCCCTGTTCCATCCCTGTCCCAGCCCTGTTCAATCCCTGTCCCAGCCCTGTTCCATCCCTGCCTCAGCCCTGCCCCAGACCTATTCCATCCCTATTCCATCCCTGCCTCAGCCCTACCCCAGCCCTGTTCCATCCCTGCCCCAGTCCTGCTCCATCCCTGTCCCAGCCCTGCCCCAGCCCTGTTCCACCTCTGCCCCATCCCTGTTCCCTCCCTGCTCCAGCCCTGTTCAATCCTAGCTCCATCCCTTCCTGAGTTGTGCCCAATCCCAGTCCAATCCAGAATCTGAGTCTGAACACCAATTTCAGCTCCATCCCTGGTCCCCACCTGATATACAATCCCTTGTCCCAGTTTGATTTCTGGGCCCTGCCCAGTCCCAGCCTGATTCCTGATGTCAGCTCAATCCTGATCCCTGATCCCTGCCCAGTCTCAGCCCAACATCCAATTCCATCCCAATCTTTGATCTCAGCCTGGTCATCAATCTGTGCCTGCTCCCTGCTTCCAGCCTCATTCCTGCTCCTTGCCTGCTCCCAAGTACCATCTCTGGACATCTCAGCCCTGCTGATGACTTTTCCCCATGCTACATGGATGGCAGCCAGTGATGAATGAAGGCCATGAGGCAGTGGTTTACGCACCACTGCACCAAGAGGATGCACAGTGCTTAACACAAAAAAAGTTTAAACAAACCACTAGCAATAAATCCAGTGAACTGGGGTGCACTGGGAGGAGTACAACAGTCCAAGACCAAGGTCCAAGCTGTGACAGGTACTTGGACACACAGATGAGACAGAGGCAGCCATGGCTGAAGAAATGCATTTGGCAGGGGTGAGTTACACCATTGGGTTTAGCAGGCAGTGCAATTGAGCCAGACTAAATGATCTCCAGTGAAGCCCAGCCTTGACCATTAAAGAGTGCACGTATTGTAAGGAACAGCCAACTGAGAGGCAGCAGTGCATCAATAATTCATTTTCTGATGCTGCAAACCAGAGCTGTCTCACCACGCAGAGACCAACAGCAGAAGGATCAGCATTCCTTCCACTAATACACGACTGAGTGCCAACAGATAAGTTTCTATTATGAGTTATTTTTTTTTGTAGTTGTCTAACAATGGATAAAAAGGGAGGCCCATTTGTCATAAACAAAACAGTAAAAAATATCCTTGAAAGAATTTTATAACCTCCTTCACCCCAAGACTCAGAAATGATGGACCTGGAGGAGAAAGGCGAGTGCTGCTATAGTAAAACAAGGCCCATTAAAATGTAACATCCTAAAGGAGGTCAAAAACGTGAGAATGGTGTGTTGTTTGGATAACAGCCACCCTGAGGATGGACTGCAGGACAGGTGCTGTAAATTATCTGAAATCCTCGCTTCTACCAACAGGAGCCAATGCTCCCAAAGAGATGGCAGGGCTGTGTTCCTCTCTGCCTTGATGTGTTTAGTACAATGGATGGCAGTAACTCGTTTGACTTGACTGGGCAGGGGAAAGGTAAAATAACTTTCCAGAAGATTATAATCCAATTCCTTTGCAAAAGAAATAAATCTCCGTTACTGCTCCACACCTCTCCTGCAGTTTCCAGTCGGTCTCCATGTCAAACGAGCTGCTTTTATGATGGATCTGGGGCATTTATTATGACAACACAAGGCATAAACACTGCCCGGCATAAAACAGCTTGAGAGCTCTGATTTCAAGCTAAATGCAATAAGAGAATGGAGCCTTCCTACACCAGGGAAATGAAGACTGCTTTAGTGGATTATGGTGGGAGCATAATGTTTTCACTGCAGAGAATCTCATACCCCTCTCCAGTCTAAAGTTCACGAGAAATACTATTGCTATTTCAATTAATCTGAACCCTCCTCCTTCCCCCAGAAAATATGTGCCTCTTGAACACGGAGGAAAGACTGGAACACAAAGGCAATAACCTCCAGGAGCGTTCTTTTACGGCATCAGTCTTGCCTCTCATGGGAAGGGATTTCAAATACAAGTAATGTTGGAGTCTTTCTTGCCGGAACCCCTAAGTGTCTAGAACAATGTGATTTAGGAAGTGTCCCACACTGCCTGAAGACATACAGCCGCTTACTAGCTTGGCACAGTTTGACTTACGCCAGTCAGAGAGCTTCCCTGGCCCTTCCTGTGACCACCTACTGCCAGAGTTTACACACGGTGGCACCTGGACTGGCTCTCTTCACTTCTCCTGGTGTAGTAGTGCTACCATGCAGAAAAAACCAAAACTTCTACAATCTTGAGTGATTCTGGAAACAAAGGCCTCCAGCCAGAGAGCAGGGCCTCCCTCCCTAAAACTAATTCTGCTAGATGGGGCCAGGACAATGTGTTTCTCCTCCCAGGTTTGTTAGAGGAGCTTTATTTGCTGTATCTTTTCTTATTTGCTCTATGAGACATTTTTTCTTCTGGAAGAAGGAAGCCTCTTTCCACCAGAAGACTGCAGTCTGAGGGCTTGGACACTCCTGTACCCTCTGGAAAGATTACGATGGTTTAATCTTCTGAGGGCAAATGTGAAACTCCAACCAGAAATGCCCTGAATGAATGGCCCAGAAGCCAGGAATCATGGCAGAACTCTTGTTTGCACAACTGTCTTTTCAAAGAAGCACCCAGCTCCCATGGTCTGTTGTGCAGAGCTCTGTTTCTCATCAGTTGGGCACACTGCAAAAATGCTTCTATGGATTAAGTCCCCCTGGCCCAGGAATTTGTAATTTGTGGATCCTATCCAGCTTAGATGCATGGCAGCCTTTTAGCTGCCTGGCTCCGCCACAACAGGGGTTTTGCTACACAGGTAGGAATACCGCTTTCGGGCTCCATGAGAACATTATAGTCACAAACTCTGCTGCTTCTAAAGTTTAAGAGCCTCTAAGGTTAATCTTCAGGATGGCAACTTTAGGTTTAGGAGCCTGAGCTCCACCTACAATATGATTTCTTAATTGGGTCCAGATCCTCAACACCTCTGCAAACCCAGCTCTTAGCAATAAAAATCCAGTTACTCAAGGCTGGATAAAAGTGTCTACACTGAAGCGCATGCACACTGCAAAGCGCACACTCCACCCTTCTGACTCAGTGGCACCTGAGAAGGTGCCTGAAGTTACAGTTGGGCCAGTGATTTTCTAAACAAGCTGAATCTAGGGATGCTTGGATGCTTGATTGCCTGGAGTCCTGCATGCTGGCTGTCCCTTGACTCCTTCTCACTGCAAACTGCACTGCTGCATCAAAGCCCTAGTCAGACTGGTGCTGCCCTGGGCGGGCATGAGGTCAGCATCCTGACTCCAAGCACATGATATCGGTGCACCCACACTTCCATGTGCCAAATGATACTTTTTTTTGTTGGATTTTATTTTCCCCCTGCAAGAGAAGTTGGAAGATGAAATGTAAGAGATGGGAGAGATATCGGAAATCGCCGATCACTAATTTTGTTTTGATAACATCATTTGACCTTTGGGGCATTAGAATTATACAGCTTTCAGACTGTGCTAAAAAAAGACATCAACCCTTTGATTGACAACTTTCTTAATAACTTTTTTTTTCCCAGAAAGCATTATATTCAGTTAACCTTTAAATGAAGTCAATTACTGCTTCTGTCTTTAAGACCAAATGCTCTCTTAATCACACAGGGGAGAAAAAGACACCACTTATCACTACTTTCTGTCCAGGTTTGTTAACAACTGAAACAAAGCAACAAGTAAGAGTGCCACACCTAAACACTCAAGCTGATGTGATCAAAACCTGTGTGTTACATTTTCCTCATAAACGGAACCCTGCCTTATCAACACTTTTCTTTGGTGAAAGCCCTTGGAAGTTGTACAGACCAATCGTCCGTGTTCCTATCACAAACATTCTCTTTTCATTCCAAGCTACACGGTCAGGCTGCACAACCAAACCTCTGTCTGAAACGGTTTTGTTTGTTATTGTAACAACCAATAGCTACAATGCCTGCAGCAAAGCAAGAGATTGCAGACATAGAGTGCTGTCCACTTTTTTTATCTGCTTTCAATATGTGACAGGGCTTTGTACCAGCCACTTGCACTGGATTTCCAGGAGATTATTTTCTCCTTTAACAAAGGGCTGATTTAGTGAAATTAAGCCATTTTGCAAGACTGTAAATTCACTTCTTTTTTTTGATGGGAAATCACCAAAGCATTTTGCTGAGCTGGATTCCAAATGCTTTGTCTGGCCTTTGATATCACAGAAAGAGAAGTAAACAGGAAGAAAAAATCCCACTTTTTTAAACAATATAATATCTACATAGTTTGACTACATAAAAAATGAAATAGCACAATACTGACAAAACTCAGTAGCTTAGGAATATAGAACTGCAGAATCATAGAATGGTTTGTGTTGGAAGAGACCATGAAGGCTACCTAGCCCACCTCCCCTGCAATAAGCAGGGACATCTTCCACTGGATCAGGTTGCTCAGAGCCCAATCCAACCTGGCCTTGGACATCTCCATCAACAGGGTATCCTGATGGAACAAAATTCCAGTTTATCATCCCAGTTTAGGCAGAAATAAATTCCTGCTATCCCCCTTGAGCTGCCCGCCCTATGCTAGGGTACTTTGATCATCACCAGGCTGGGAAGGCATCAAGCCACAACTCCTCAAGCCCTGAATGAGGGATCTAACCATCAGGCATTTATATACTGAGTCCAAGAATCAAACACATTCATGCACACTTTCAAGGCAGCTGAGTGGAGGTGATTTATTTGAAACCTGATTTCAGAAGCTCTCTGGCAAAGGGGGTGTTTCTTCTGAGATATTTCACTGGGATTAGCTTCTTCGGTGCAAGTGGGAAAGCAACAAAACGTAACTTTCTACCATGAGAGCTGTGCAAGAGGATTCCCACCAGCACAAAGCAAAACCTTGGGCACAGGGACCATTTTTTTCCCCAAGAGTCCCTACTTGCTCCAAAGATGGGCTGAGGCCATCACCTCCCCCAAAGCTGCTTGTGGAGCAGAGCTCAGTTGCCAATATCCCTCTTGGCCCCCAGCATCTGCAGTCAATGCCATAGGTGAAAGGATGGGGATCTACAGCCCTATCAATGTGCAATCAGACTCCGCAGTGCAGCCCCTCTCTGCAGTGCTTTGTTTTGCTTTCCAGTAATGGTATCTGACTGGGAACGGGCAGGGCAGCACCTTGGATTAAGGGGGCCCATATTAGCTGTCCCCTTCCCTGCTGTTTCAGCGGGGTTTGGAGCAGGTGCCTCATACTACATTCCCACAAGCTCCTGCCTGGCCGCCAGCCAGTCTGAGGACAGCTCGAAGCAGCTGTCCAGTCTGATGGGAAGGCCTGGACATTTGAGCTTGAGGTCACATGTCACCAGGAATGGCAAACGCCACCATTGCGTTCCCTCTAATCTGGGATAATTCCCTCTTAGAAACACGATCAGGTTTGTATAGCCCTGGCCTAAACCCAGGTGGGAAGGCTACTTTCTGTCTTTTCTTCCTTAAATTCTGATGGGGTGTGGTATGTTTTCTTTTTTTTCCTCTGAGCCATCAGGATGGTAAGAAAACACATTACCGAAGTCCATGCAACATTCCAGTCTGTTCCGTTTCCCAACACCTCACTGGAAGAAACCCAAAAGCATATGAGCACCTGCTGTGGGCACTTGTACTCACAAATGCCTGAACAGAAATGTGGATGTGAGAGAAGAAACCCAACATTTTAGAGCACATTTCTCAGTTCACTCACATAAGGCTTATTTCAAACTTAACCACCACTGTGAATACTACTGGGAATTATGCAGTTGATGAGAGGAGACAAGAGAAAACAACAGGACCTAAAGTCAAAGTGTAACCTCCCTTGAAATGGTTGGAAGACGTTGGGTGTATTAGACATGAAATTCTGTTTGTACACACATGACCCTTTTTTATGAGGGAGTTAACGAGCTGTTGTACTAGAGCCATGAGATGGAGTTAACACTCAAGCGTTACACTGCTTTTAATAGGTGATGTGTAAAATACCTCCTTTAGTCTAACCACAAGACAGGGTCTGACACAGGAATCAATATTAAAGATCTTGGCATGTTATAAAGAAGGTCAAATTAGATGACAATAGTGGTCGCTTCAGCTTCAAATTCTATTAGAAGATGTGAAAGGGAGAACACAAGTAGCCATTATGGAGAGGAACAGAGCACTTGCCCTACTTTTCCCTCTGCAAATGTGAAGAGTTTTTAATAAAAATAAAAGCCAGCTAGTACCCTACTATGTGAATATTGTTCCCCTTAGGAGAGAAACCAGCTATGTGGAAAAGCTACATGATTCATCTAAGGATGTTGAGGCTCTGGAGCGAGTCCAGAGAAGAGCAACGAAGCTGGGGAAGGGGCTGGAGAACAGGCCTTATGAGGAACGGCTGAGAGAGCTGGGGGTGTTTAGCCGGGAGAAGAAGAGGCTGAGGGGAGACCTCATTGCTCTCTACAAATACCTGAAAGGAGGTTGTGGAGAGGAGGGAGCTGGGCACTTCTTCCAAGTGACAGGGGACAAGACAAGAGGGAATGGCCTCAAGCTCTGTGAGGGGAGGTTCAGGCTCAACATTATGAAAAAAATTTTCACAGAAAGGGTCACTGGGCACTGTCAGAGGCTGCCCAGGGAGGTGGTTGACTCACCTTCCCTGGAGGTGTTTAAGAGACGGGTGGACGAGGTGCTGAGGGACATGGTTTAGAGATTGATGGGAATGGTTGGACTCAATGATCCAGTGGGTCTCTTCCAACCTTGTTGTTTTATGATTCTATGATTCTATGTAGCCAATGTGATTCCCTTTGCTGAACTGGTGGCTGGCAGGTGCTCATCATCCTCAGCAGGATGGATGATGACTGATGTAATGTGTAGGGATGATTCAACACTAGAGAGGAACAAGATTTTACTGTGGGATCTCCACAATAGAAGGCAGAACCCGCAGGTTTGTGGCTCTGTGCAGGCCTGATCTGTGAGGTGCCAAAGAGCTCACATGAGTTGGTGGATCTGCTCAGCCCCTGGGCACCTCCTTTACTCCTCCCTCCTCTGCTGGGTCCACAGCAAGGATTGGAGCTTCTGGAAACATGAGCAAAGAAATCAATTACATGATTCGCATCTCAACATGACCGGTCCTGGTGCTTCCCAAGGTGTGAGTAAAAGCATCTTCAGAAGGAACAGAGGGAATTCATAATGTCAGCGCATAAATAGTTTAGTGTTTGATAGGAATGGCTGGACTCAATGATCCGGTGGGTCTCTTCCGACCTGGTGATTCTATGATACTATGATTCTAGGTCAAAACCAAGTCTAGTATCAGGATCTAAATCCTTCAAGACTCTTAGGACCTCTTTGCTGTGAAGGGGTTGGGAAGAGAGCACAGGTTAAGAAGCTGAGGGAGGGACAACCAGAGTACATTGTCCCATTTCTGAAATCCAGGGCAAAATAGTATCATAAAGAGCATTTTCAGGACACAGAGATAGGGTCCTATATACAAATCACCTCTAAGCCCATCCAGTCCTATCATCAACCCAACTTCACTGTGCCTGCTAAACCCTGTCCCCAGGTGCCATGGCTGCATGTTTTTGAACCCCTCCAGGTATGGAGACCCCCCCACTGCCCTGGGCAGCCTCTGCCAGGGCTTCAGCACTCTGTCAGGAAATAAATTGTTCCTAATGTGCAATCTAAACTTCTCCTGGTGCAACTTGAGGCCGTATCAAGAAAGCGCAGAGCTAAAACCCAGCAGCAATTCCCACCCTCCTCTGATGACATTCATTATGTATTCACTGCACAGACATTTTTACAAACTTTCTTTCAAATGGGCCTGTTTAAATGTACAAAATGTGGAGCAGATTAGGTGATTCTGTAGCCAGGCTCCCAGCGGGGCTTGCGTAAGTGGAAACAGCTCTTTAGAGGAACATCCTGAAATTTGTTTTGACTTATCTCCTGAGCTGTCTAGAGATTTAAACCATCACTATTAGATGTGGTCTCCTAACTGTGCCTGCAGCTTAAAATAGCGTAGGAAATGGGTTTCTTAAAAGGCTGTTAAATAACAGAAATGCTGGCAAAAAAAATAAAAAAGCTAATTTTTCTGTGATATTCCTCTCCAAATGGGGGAAAATATTATTGACCTGTTCAAGCTTAAAAGGCATTTTCTCACAAGTTTAAAGAACTTGCTGTCTGAGGAGATTACACTCCCCAAGTTGCCTCCTGTGGGAGATTTGGTTGCTTATTGTCTTCTCTAGGAGCTGCTCATTTTCCAGTACATGCTCATGTCACCCCCTTTGAAACTGCAATAGAATAATTAAGACCATCCAGAAAAAAGTTCTGTTTTTCCCAGAAAACTGAGCTTCTGGACTGCAAAAAAATACTTTGTAATAAAATGCAGGAGCTTTTTTGAAGTACTTTCTTAAAAAAATTGAATGTTCCGAAGAAAAAATAAGAGCATTTTCATTTTTTAAACCTGAAGCCCCAAAACTTCTCTTTTGAAATGCTTCTACACTGGTTCACAAAAGGGGCTGTTCAGTTATCTCCTGTGTTTTGGGCTAACTCTCTGGCCATCTCTCATGCCTAAAAACGCATTTTGGCCATGCCTTCCCTCACTGAAAAAATTGGGGTGCAACATAGGAGATGTGGTTCAAACATTACCTGTTCTATAAAGAAAAAAGAGAGTATGAAGCATTTGGAATGTACTTCCCATAGAGTACCATAGGAGCCCAAAGTGTAAATAAGGGTAGTGGAGGTAATGGATTTTCTTACCAGCCTTAGCTACTGCAGGAAAGTAGAATAATTAGAAAGCACTAAGGAGGCAAAAGGCCCCAGAATATCTACATTTCAGCTTTGGCACAGGTTGTTTCTCCATCTATAACATTAGGTTGGCTGTATTATCATAGAAACATGGAATGGTTTGTCTTGGAAGGGACCTCAAAAGCCCATGCACTTGCAACCCCCTGCCATGAGCAGGGACACCTCCCACTGGATCAGGGGCTCCAAGCCCCATCCAGCCTGATCTTGAACCTCTCCAGGGATGGGGCAGCCACCACTGCTCTGGGCAACCTGGGCCAGGGTCTCCACACCTTCACACCAAACCATTTCTTCCTGATGTCCAACCTGAATCTCCCCTCTTTCAGCTTAGAGCCATCCCCCCTCATCCTCTCCCTGAATTTCCTGATCAAGAGCCNGCTGAGGGGCCCACAACTGAACACAGGATTCGAGGAGCGGTCTCACCAGTGCCCAGTACAGAGGGAGAAGAACCTCCCTGGACCTGCTGGCCACGCTGTGTCTGATCCAAGCCAAGATGCCATTGGCCTTCTTGGTCACCTGGGCCACTGCCGGCTCATGGTCAGTCACTGTCAACCAACATCCCCAGGTCCTTCTCCTCCAGGAGCTTTCCAGCCAGACTTCTCCTAGTCTGTAGCATTGTCTCTCTTCCCCAACCCTCGTGCACTGGGATTGGTCCCAGATGTATACTCTCCATCATATTAAGTGTGCCCTGCTGTCAACGTGTCAGTGCACTGGGCAGTCTCCTCTCTCATTCAGCACCCTCACAAGTTTGTCCCTGCTTCTAAAAGTCCCACTACACATGTCACACTATCTCCTGTCTCATACAGATCACTTCTGATAGTCACTCCTTCAGGCAGAGACCACATCTTCCCAGGGGTCAGCACGGGGTTGCCAGTGCCAGACTGAAGGCTGTAACAATAATATATAGTATGAAGCAGGGTCTTCAAATCATCTTAGTCACTGTTTCCAAACAGCAGGGACCCACAAGAAATATGTTTCAACAGATACAATTTTAGCTATCAAAAGCTGCTGGTATGTGTCCAGACAAGGGCAACAAGGCTGGTGAAGGGTCTGGAGAACAAGTCTTATGAGGAGCAGCTGAGGGGAATGGGATGCGTAGTCTGGACAAGAGGAGGCTGCAGGGAGACCTTATTGCTCTCTGCAGCTCCCTGGAAGGTGGTTGTGGTGATGTGGGTGTTGGGGTCTTCTGTCAAGTAACAAGTGACAGGGCAAGAGGAAATGGCCTCAAGTTGTGCCGGGGGAGGTTTAGATGGATATTAGGAAAAATTCCTTTTCTGAAAGAGTGGTGAAGCATTTGAAGAGGCTGCCCAGGGCAGTGGTGGAATCTCCATCCCTAGAAGGGTTCAAAAAACTGTGTAGATGTGGCATATCAGGACATGGTTTAGTAGACATGGTGGTGTTGTGTTGATGGTTGGGCTTGATAATCTTTCTTAGAGGTCCATTCCAGCTTTAATGATTCTATGATTCTGTGATCTACACTGACAAATACAGATCTGGTGTAATGGGGCAGACCTGCAGCATCTGCACACCTGCTATTATGCTGGACCATCTACTCTGTACGTGTTTTGGAGGGACTGATTTTGCACAAGGTTTAGTCTGGTCCCCTAGAACAAACATCCTGACCATGCCTGTGGTCCAGAACTGCTGGAATAAAGTCTTTGATTTGGACCATTGCATCTCCATTAGGGGATGGAGAGCATCTGCAGCGCACCTGGACACAAACTGGGGCTTTGCTTCAAGCTTGCACTCCTCTCGCTGAACCAAAGTTCTCATCTATTTCCAAGCAAAAAAAACCAAAAAACCCTGAGGCATCTAATCCAATGCAGTTGCCAAGGCGCCACTTAGAGTAACTGAAGAAAGAAGACTTTCACAGGGTGACATTAAGAAAGCTTACTTTTCAAAAGGGTACTTCAATGCTTCAGTAAAGCTGCCTAGAAGTTTTTAGAAGATTTGATTAGAAAATGCCAATTAATCTGGTTCATCAAAAAACAAGTTTTCCTGGGAAAGCATCTGTTTTGATGTTGGGACTTTTTTAATTAAAAAAAAATAAAAGAGACAGAAGCTATAAGAAAAAAAGAATCCACTTCTCTGGTTTTGACTTACTTTGAAATTTAAGCTAATTGGAGTAAAATAAATATTTTAAAAATAAGAAACATTCAAACCCAAAATGAAACATGACCTTTCTGGGGATTTGCATCTTCAGAAGGAAAAGTGCACTTTTTGAGCTATCATCTATCCTGTTGGCACAAAAAATCCCTAGGAGCTGGGGTTTTTTTTAAACTGTTCTTANCAGTCTCCCCTCTTTCAGCTGAAAACTGTTCCCTTCATCCTTTACCTGCACTTCTTTAACAAGAGCTCCTCCCCATCTTTCTTGTAGGTCCCAAATGTTCAAAATAAACAAATAAACAAACAGATAAATAAACACAAAACAGCCCCACCTCATGCCACTGCCTCCCCTTCCCTCAGTCATTCGCACACCCTCCGAATGCTGCTCCACAGAGATAAGCCCTTGGCATTTTCTCTCCCAGCCTCCAATCAGCCATTATCATAAGAAAGTGCAAAGCATCTATCAGCTGCACAGCTCAGTGATTTATGTTCAAAGTTAGGATTATCTATTCTGCTTAAATCCCTTCAAACAGGAAACCGGATAAAAGAGAATCGCGCTCCGAAGATAAAATTGGAATATAGGTTCATGCAACAGAATGACAGGCAGGTTTTTATCTCAGAATGGTACCAACCACCTCATTTTGTCAGGAATTGTTCGTTATCCGCAGCCGGGGACTCATGGCGTGACCTTAATGACATTTTTGCATCTTTCCCTGGCTGCACAGTGCACGGGACATGGTGTGTGGAGCTTCTTACCAGGGAAGGGGTAATAACCCAGCAATAATGTGGGAGTTAAAGCATGAAACCAAGCCTCCCAGGGCACGGTGCCAGGTAGAGGAGCTCCCTCTGGACCATCCCTGCTCCCCAGCTGCACAGTGATATTCACTTTGGCCCATGATAATGTCCAATTGATCTCATCACTACTCTGCCTCCCCCCTTATGTCCATGATTTTGCTCTATTCATTAAAAGGAATGGAAAAAAAGTTCAGTTGAGGCAACACACAAATAAATACCAACCTGAGCTGGTCAATTTATCAAGAAGAAAAACATATTTCCAGTGTCGGCTCCTATTGACTACATCTTTGTCAGCATACCAGGACACAGGACTCAGTAATTTATTACCTCCAGCTGACGAATAACTTCTCTATCCTGTAACCATCACGCTTCAACTCTCTTTATTCTGCTTAATTAGACACTATTATTGCTGGCACAGTAATGAGACTTTTGCAAGCGGGATCACAACGGGCTAAGGTAGAATGCTTTCTTAATATAGTAGAAACCTTTCTGACAAGACAGCCATTCATTACGCTCGCAAAGCAAGGCACAAAGGGCTTCTTGTTGGGCTTTTAATTGATTGCTGCTTTTTCTGCTCACTTGGACTACCTAGTTTTATTCACAAGGCAGCACTGGGTGGTTGAAGAATTAGCAGAAAGAGAGGGAAGAGCAGATGAGCATTCTGAGTGGAAAGGAGGGATAGAAGGAGAATTCAGCCCACTGGAAGCATTCTTTGCGGGGACTGCAGAGCTGGGGGGGATCCTGCAGCCTGCATAATGATGGAGCTGATTTACCACCCTTGCTGAGACAGGAGCAGGCAGAAGGGATGGATTAATGCTGGGACACTTCACCAGCTCAGGTGTTTTTTAAATCATGTGAGATTACATTTTTTCTTTTTCCAGACGTGGCACAGGCTTTGAAGAGCCATGATTCTGTCCAAAATGTTTACATAATTTGAATGGTTACATCCTGTCTTCTTCTCCCTTCTGGAAAACAGACCCAAGATAGGATAAATCTTGGCCAAGAAGGCAAACAGCATCCTGGCTTGGATCAGCAATGGTGCTCCCAGCAGGACTAGGGAAGTGACTGTGCCTCTGTATTTGGCACTGGTGAAGATGCACCTTAAATACTGTGTTCAGTTTTGGGTCCCTCTCCCTGCACTCCCTGATCAAGAGCCTCTCCCCAGCTTTCCTGGAGCCCTTTTCAGCACTGGAAGCTGCTCTAAGGTCTTCCTGGAGCCTTCTCTTCTCCAGGCTGAACAACCTCAACTCTCGGTCTGTCCTTGTATGGGAAACCACTTCACATGGTGGTTTAAACTCCTTGGGACAAATTATGTCTCACCGTCTCCATGGGTGCATATTACTTCTCCACAAAAACATGCCAGGGACCATCAGGGTCAGTTCTCCCAGTATCCCAGCCCCCCTGCTGCGCTATCAGTCCTAGCGCCTCAAATATTTCCAAAGCTGGGTTTGCCCTTGCACTAGTGGATTGTGTATCCACCTGCCTGTGGCAGGGAGGTCAGACCCACACAGCCGCAAAAAAACAGGTCCCAGTGTCTGCTGATGGCTTCTTCCTGAATCACTACTGGGTTGAAGTCTACTTTGTACTGTTGTGACACCACAAAATAGCCCTTAAAGAGCATTATGTTTTACTTTACTAAAGCTATCTTGCACTATAGGAGAGATGCAAATCGATCTAAGACTGAAGCCTGGAGCATGCAGAAGACTTTAATCCCAGGGGATGAAGTGGGATGCACACCCAGCAGCGCAAAGAATTGCTCTTGGAAATCTATACTAGACAATAATGAAAACTNATTAGGAAAAAAGAAAATCACAGAAAGGGTCATTAGGCACTGGAACAGGCTGCCCAGGGAGGTGGTTGATTCACCTTCCCTGGAGGTGTTTAAGGCATGGGTGGACGAGGGCCTAAGGGACATGGGTTAGTGTTTGATAGGAACAGTTGGACTTGATGATCCGGTGGGTCTCTTCCAACCTCGTTGTTCTATGATTCTATGATTCTGTGATTCTCTCAGATTTCTGACCTCTCCTTTCCATCTTCTCCCAGAATGGTTCTCTGTGTACCCAACTGGTCCAGTTCACAGGGCAAGCTCAGAACTGTGGCATTGTGGCTGAGATGGCTCCGTGGTCCTCAGGGGAAACTCTCTCCCAGGACCTTCAGGTACAGATGAACAGCCTGGTCTGATCATAGACCCTGGGCTTGGACAAAATCAATGCAGTAACACAAACAGCCTTGCACTTAGCTCCCCCTGTTTGGTATGAACACTGTGTGCATGTCCTGCCAGCAAGCACAGGGCTGTAGCTGCTGAGTCTCAGTCCCCACAGTTCGCCTTATGTTGGAGACAATGCACACAGGGAGGTAAAAGACCAAACCCTCTGCGCTCTTGTTCTTTTGGATGGAATAAAGCTTTTGAGCTACGTCAAAAGGCTGCGTGAGTTGCTTTTGCAAGAATCTCTGGTGTCCTGGGATGTGAAGTATTCCGGTGGGGCAAAGCATTGCTGCTAGTAGAAACACAAACATCAAAGTCTTTCTCTGCAATGGGCTGAAGTGCTGAGTCGAAAATATTTGCAGAACATGTTTTGCATCTGGAGAAGCCCAGTATTCCAGAAATAAGTGTGAGAGCATTCCTGTGTAAAGTAACATCTGCAAATGAGCCAGCAAACTAGGTAAGAACACTTAGGAGACACAAGATGGGAGAAATCTCCCTGACCTTAATTCAAGAAAAGTAATTTTCAGTAATGGAAAGAAAGGAAACAAACCCCAATTTCCCTTCCGGAACATCAAACAGAGTTTTACTGGTGAACTTCTCCCTATATTGCCTCCTCACTAGTCCAATAACTTTTCCTTCACTGCTTTTCTGTATCTCAGCTGTTTATTTGATTTTTTTTTTCCCCAGTAAAATTTATTGATAAATCCCTGAACCTTTATGTTCACCCTCGTATGGGCAGAACCCATCCTTGGTGGCTGGGAACCCAGAAGGCTTTTATGGGTTCTTCGGTCAGAGTTTCTGAAACATTTTGACCACATTACAGCTCCTCCACACCTTCCCCTTTATTGTACAGTCCCCAGTATATTTAGAAGCCGTTAATCATACATATGAAATGAGAGAAAAGCATTTTACATTTACTGCCACTCAGGTGCTGTATCGTTTTTATCCCCTTTGGCTATTATCTGCTGCGTTTGATCTTGCCTGCTGCCCCTATTAACTTCTTCACTTCCACAGGCTACTTTAATAAAAGTACATGTCAGTCAAATTCCTTTACTTCAAGCGTTCATTTGAAAGGGACATGGCTAAGGTGTTAGCTATGATGTTTGAAGAACATTCCCCACCCCACCAATCTGTGTTCACCTTTGAAAGCAAGAGTCATAGATGGTCCTGAGGACCCACAGGGCTCATCAAGTCTGACTCCAGTCCCTGCATAGGACACCCCCAAGGTTCACACCTTGTGGCTCACAACAGAGATCACTTTCCTTCACAAAAACTTTTCCACCAACTTGCACACCACTTTGTGACGAGCAGGCGGCCGACCTGTGGTTGGAGCAGGAAACAGCCAGGCAAGCGTTCTGCTTTCTGTTTCCAGCCCTGCCACACAATGTGCTGAACCATTCCTTTCAGATCCATATGACTCAACTTCCCCATCCATAACTGATCGCTATCATCTCCTCCTGCAGAATTGTCAGGAGGATGGATTAATTAATAGTTGTAGGATATTCTGAGATCCTCAAAAGGCAGAAAAAAGAAAATCTGTCTTCTTGTGGTTAATGCAATATGACTACATAGTTTATTCCAAGTGTGTTGGTATTTATTTAAGTAGAAGGAATAAGACAGGGGGAAACCACTGGGGATATTCACTGTTATTAAGAAATCCCATATGCTGAAACAGAAGCCACCAGGCAAGAGCCCACACACTGTACATTTTGAGCTATGTTTGCCCATTAGAGCCTGCACAGTGCCCGCTCGCTGGTTGAGCACTGTGGTCCTCAGTAGCATCTGCTTGTGACAGGGCACTCCCACATCACCAGCATCTTCCTTCTAGTCCATTTCCAAACAGAAAACCTTGTCCTGCAGCCACAGATTGCTGGGATAGTTGTAGAGGGTAGAAACATCATCCCGGGAAGATCGGGAAGATGACTGTGGCTCAAAAGGCTCAGAACCCTGCCAACTACACTAGATGTCCATTGGAAACCCCTGGATCACCCTGACCCGCACTGGCACTCAGGCTATGTACAAAGGTGAGCATCCTCATTAAATACTTGATAATGGAAATGAGTCTTTTGGCTTTGGCAGTTACTCACATTTTAAGGACTAGAGGCCTCATCCAGTTGCCCTTACCAGGTGTGATGCACCAATCTTGCATCCGTACTCTTGGCCTGCTCCTGAATCACCCCTCAAGGACAGGGTGGTTTAGCCAAAATTACCTTCTTTCTGTAGCAAGAAATCAACACAAAGTGCACGAAGGGTCTCAGCCCCTTCCCTGAGGAATGGATCAGGCAGGGCTGAGTCCTAACATTCTTTGCTCCTCCTTGCACCATTTATCCTGCTGAGATTCCCAGAAACAGATCACCACTTTCTGTATCCTGAGTACAGTGATATTCCTCCAGTTCAGAGCAGAAACCACCAGGCTTTCTGTCACAGGAAAAATTGAGAGGTGAGAGAGGTCACTGAATTGTGTGCATTGGACATGGTGCCACCTGCTCCACCAGGTGCTGTTACAGGGGATACAGATGCAGACTTCAACCCATATGCCCTTCTAGCTTCCATCTGACCCTCTCAGAATTCACTAGATGCATCAGGCTCTTGGAACAGACTGTCCAGGGAAGTGGTTGAGTCACCATCCCTGGAGGTATTAAAAAGGTGGATAGATGAGGTGCTCAGGGATGGTTTATTAGTGGAAAGGTATGGCTGGACTCAATAATACCAAAAGTTTTTTTCCAACCAAGTGATTCTATGATGCTTATTATTTCCCATCAAAGTGCTATTAATTTTGCTTTAGAAAGGGTAAACCAAGGCTTAAGGCACATTGAGCTAATCAAGAAGCCTCCTGTATAATGAGGTTATCTGCACATTCCAATGGAATTGCATTCCTGTTATTTCCTTATGTGTTTGCTTTTGCTCCCATCTCCCTACTTTTTCTTTTTTTCTCCTGTTTAAGAGCCCTTGGGAAGGGGCTTCTTATCAGGGAGTGCAGGGATAGGACGAGGGGGAATGGTTTTCAGCTGAAAGAGGAGAGATTGAGATGAGATCTTAGAAGAAATGTTTTGCTGTGAGGATGGGGAGGCCCTGGCCCAGGTTTCCCAGGGAAGCTGTGGCTGCCTCATCCCTGGAGGGGTTCAAAACCATTTGGATGAAGCTTTGAGCAACCTGATCCAGTGGGAGGTGTCCCTGCCCATGGCAGGGGGTTGTAGCTGGATGGGCTTTGAGGTCCCTTCCAACCCAAACCGTTCCTTGATTCTATTATATTCCTGTACTATTTTTATGGCTGCTTGAGTTTATGGAGACCTCTCAATTTTTTAAAAGCTTTGAGGAGTGGGTTGCGATCTGCTCCATGTCTGTTGTCAGGCAATGCAAGGAAATGCAAGATATATATGCAATCCTTATAATATTCCTTAAAGAAAAAAACCAAAACACTTCCCCAGTAAAACCATGGCCTAGGCTCCTACTGCTGTCAGATGAGATCGAGAAAAGGTTGTGTTAAGTTATTGATGTGTATTAAAGGCAGGAGAGTTTCAGATTGGTCCTGGTTAGGATTCACCTGGAAGCAACAAAATAGCGTGATGGAGATAAATGTGCCCATCATGCAAGTCACCAGCATAATTTATTAAGACTTAACATCCCTGGGTTACACTCAAATCCTGTATCTATTTCACAGAGCAAAGAGGGTTGTTATTTTCTTGCTGACCTCTGGTAAACTGGAGTAAGTAATAAATTCTTTTGTCATTTAAGCTTGCCATATCTAACCTGGGGACAGCTTCCCTCTTCCCCTGATGATTCCACAGTGGATCGAAGCCCACCAAACTTCATTTGGTGACAGGGGGCAGACAACATGTGCAACTTGTCTTGACAGCTAATTATTTTCCAGTGTACTGACCTTTCATGGATATTGCTTGGAAACAGGCGATTCCGAGCACAACTACAGGCTGGGCATAGGGTGGATTGAGAGTAGCCCTGAAGAGAAGGACTTGGGGTGCTAGGGGATGAGAAGCTCAACATGAGCTGACAATGTGCGCTCGCAACCCAGAAGGCCAAACATATCCTGGGCTGCATCCCTGGGGAGGGGCTCTTGATTAAGGAGTGCAGGGATAGGATGAGCGGGAATGGTTTTCAGCTGAAAGAGGGGAGATTGAGAAGAAATATTTTGCTGTGAGGATGGGGAGGCCCTGGCCCAGGTTGCCCAGAGCAGGGGTGGCTGCCCCATCCCTGGAGGGCTTCAAGTCCAGGTTGGATGGGGCTTGGAGCCCTTGATCCAGTGGGAGGTGTCCCTGCCCATAGCAGGAGGGAACTGAATGGGCTTTGAAGCCCTTCACAACCAAAGCCATTCTGTCATTCTATGATCCTTTTAAACTTATTTGGGCACTTCTGCAGAGCAAAGATATTTATATACCCCTTTTTATTAAAAACCTGGAGAAGCTGCCACATTAAGAGGTGGCGTAAGTCCATGACCTAGGAAGTTCTACTCCTCTCTCTTCCCGAGTGAAACTGATGCCAAAATCCCTCGAAGGATGGCCCAAGAAGTCCTGAACCAGTGGCACATGTGACTGCTGAAGTGACTCCCAGACTTCAAAGGGGATGACCATGGTGTACTTGGCACATGCAGCATCCCAGGTTTCAGAGGGTTTTTTTCACTATTGGTAGAAAATATTCATGGACAGGCCAGTACAAATGTCCCAGAAATGACTGTCCAAGCTGTACACAGCAGACAGGGACAACAACAACCCTTTGTTCCAGGGTGGTTTGCAGCAAGGTATGGTGAGTGAACAAGGCACACTTGGAGACTCGATTTTCAGAAGACCACATGGGAAAGCCAAGGAGTAATGGTTGAATTTGTTCTTGGGGAGATTCCAATTGGATTCCAGAAGAAAATTTTCCACTATGTGAACAGTTAAGCACTGGAATAATCACAGAATCACTAGGTTGGAAAAGACCTCCAGGATTATCAAGTCCAACCATTCCTATCAACCCCTAAACCATGTCCCTGACTACCTCATCCACCCGTTTTTTAAATACTTCCCAGAATGGCAACTCAATTGCCTCCCTGGGCAGCCTCTGCCACTGCCGAATGACCCTTAATCTAATCTCCCCAGGGAAGCTTCACAGGGTGCTGGACCATCTCATTTAAACTATACATCTGCTGAAAAGGTTGGACCAGATGATCCTTGAGTTCTCTTCCAACCTGGTATTCTATGATTCCATGAAATATCAAGGGAGAGGTGGTGGAACACAGCGATTGCTCAAGGGGTGAATACAGAAGCAGAGGCTGTGACCAAAACCTCTCTTCAGAAGTTCAGACTGGAAAAAGACCACCCTACAGAGGAACAACTTGGAGAGAAGAACCTGCTTATATTTAGAAGTGTCATTGATTTTTAAAAAAAGATAATCAGCTTAAGGATTTTTCATTACAAAGTTGTTATTTTCTATTTTACAGTGTCATAACCTTTGGTAAAGGTGAGGAGTGATTTATTGACCCATTTTAAGTGACAGCAGCAGTCAGGCCACAGCCAACCATTGTGTTCTCCCNATTCTATGATTCCATGAAATATCAAGGGAGAGGTGGTGGAACACAGCGATTGCTCAAGGGGTGAATACAGAAGCAGAGGCTGTGACCAAAACCTCTCTTCAGAAGTTCAGACTGGAAAAAGACCACCCTACAGAGGAACAACTTGGAGAGAAGAACCTGCTTATATTTAGAAGTGTCATTGATTTTTAAAAAAAGATAATCAGCTTAAGGATTTTTCATTACAAAGTTGTTATTTTCTATTTTACAGTGTCATAACCTTTGGTAAAGGTGAGGAGTGATTTATTGACCCATTTTAGGTGACAGCAGCAGTCAGGTCACAGCCAACCATTGTGTTCTCCCAGGCCCATGGCAGGCAAGAATCTTGAAAGGAGTCAAGCAGAGCACTTAGAGAACCTCACGAAAGAGATCATAACATGAAGCCACAAGGGATGCTGCCTAGGCAGTCGATCAAAAACCCCAGATGTAATGAGTTGTGGAGCCTTAGTAAGCACTGAGGGCTTTCTGAAGATGCTGACTTCAGGATGTGGGGGAGAGGAATTAAGATTGGCATCATGCCACCTCCTCGTAATTGCTATTTATAAAATCCTGCACCTGCAGGATGAGGTGATTGATTAACATGCTTCATAAATCTCAGGCAGTTGAACAGCTACGGTGTGGTTACAATTTTCTTCATAAAGTCCTCGCCACGAAAAATAAAATGGGTTTCCAAGGGAACCCAGGAGTTTCCACAAACAGAGTTGATTTGGTTGAATTCTTTTTCTAATGAAAAGTTTCAAAATGAAACAAAATGATAAATGTTCATTTTGAAAGGAGTCATTTTGGTTTTGTTCTCTGAATCTCTGGCTTTCCATTCCTTTCTTTCTCCAGTCTTTTTCTTCTCCTTTAAAGTTTTCCTCTCTTTCAAAGTTTGGACACCCTCCTCCTACCCCAATCCCCCAGACTGTTTGCCCTAGGTTTTTGCCTTTAACTTCTCATATTATTTTGCAAGTGGAAAATAAAATTAAAAACAAATAAAGAACAAAAAGAAAGACGTCTTAAAAACCCACCATCGAATGGAAATGAAACATATCTTCCATGGGATATATAATAAAACTCATCACCATCTTTTACATTTTATCATGTAAAATAAATGGCATTTCCCAAATACATCCTACTTTCTATGCTTACTGCATTGTGTGACACTGGATCTCCAAAGGAAGAGGATGTGCATGACTGCCTCCACCTTACAGAGTGAGATAATCAAGGTACAGGGCCATGAAATTATTGGTGAGTGGGGGCTTCACCGTCATTCAGCTGAGAATCATACAATCATAGAACAACCAGGTTGGAAGAGACCCACCAGATCATCAAGTCCAACCATTCCTATCAAACGAGAAGTAGTGCACTATAGTGATGACTCCCAGAATCAGGGTTCCTGGTGTTAGGCTTGGGTATAAACACTTCCTTTTCAGCATATGAATCTCATTTTGCTGATAAGAACTTGGTGAGGAAGCAGGAGCATTAAGTAACAGGCACTATCACCAGGTCTATTAAGACAACAAACAGCCAAAATGGAACCAAAGCAAATGGAAATGGAACAATGGTAGTTTCCACATCACCTCCATGCTCCAGAACCCTCCAGTAGCAAGGCATTTAGCTGTGCCCAAGCATGTCTAGAGGAAACTTTTAAAATGAAAACCTGCTCTATAAAGAAAATAAGTCAAAATCTTTCTTTCCCCCTCCTCTATCCATGAAAGATTCTCCCTGAAGTCACACTCTTTAGTTGCTCACATCTATGTTTAAGGGTCCCAAAGAAGCTGTAAGATAATAAAAAATAACACAGCTTACAATTTAGCATTAGCTTAATCCTTGCAGAAGGCTTTTACCACCACGAAACAGCTGCCTCTGCTCAGCACCTAAGGTAACACGTCGCACATCTGGGTAGCAGAGGACCGTACAGCCTGCAACACCCTTCCCATCCCCCATCCCCAGCCATGAGCCACCTTCTCTCCTGTCTCCACCACTTTGTCCATCTTGTTGCATATCTCCCACCACAGAGGCCGTCATCGTCTTGCCATTGCAGGAATACATCAGAAAATATTAGTTGCCATATGCTACCTAATATTTCAGAGCAGAATGAATGCAGGTTGGCAGAGAACTTCCTAGTTTGATCAAATTGGCCCCATCTGTCTGTCCCTTATGGAAATAACGAAGCTGCCAATGAAAAATTCTGTGTGCACTCTATGATTTTTCCCTCTTTCCCTTTTTATGGGTGCAATTGTGCAATCAATGCTATTTTTATGTTGCCGTACAAAGGCTTCATGCCCACATCAGAGCTTTTACACTTCATTCCTGGTTCCCACATTCTCCCAGAGCTCAGGAAGAAAGGAAGCTTTCATGGCAGATGATAATTTCAAGCAGAAGGACCTAAAAGGGAGTTCTTAGAGGCCAGTTTACCCAGTTCAGAGAAAGATGGCACCAAGGGAGCTATTCCCTGGTTAGCTACTCTGTACACCAAGGACCATCCGTGGCTTCCAGGTCCCACCACAGAGAGAAGTCTAGTTATAAACATAGACAGCAGCCATTGCTGCAGCACAACAAAGCAACAAGGGGTTTGCTGAGGGGAGACAGAGATGAGATCTGAGGAAGAACTTTTTTCCTGAGGGTGGGGAGGCCCTGGCCCAAGTTGTCCAGAGCAGTGGTGGCTGCCCCATCCCTGGAGGGGTTCAAGGACAGGTTGGATGGGGTTTGGAGCCCCTGATCCAGCGGGACGTGTCCCTGCCCATGGCAGGGAGGTGGAACTGGATGGGCTTTAAGGTCCCTTTTGACACAAACCATTCCATGATGAATCTATGAACAGACCTTGTGCCTGGACAGGAGATCACCTATTCCATGCTAACACTGGTGCCTGGGTACTGAACAAGCACAATCAGATGGAAAGGAACAAACAAACCATTTATCCCTGTCATTTTTGTGGGGATATTGCATTACTTTGCATTACTTCTTGCTTTTTCCTTCTGCACATGAATTGGCTGAGAATTTTCAGCTGAAATGGAAACGCTCTTCAGGAGTAATTTGTTTTTCTATTATTACTTGTGGTTCACTTCATAGGCTTTGGGAGGACGGCGTGCTTCAGGCAGGCAACGTTCCTTTTTTCCAGCATCTGAGGCTGCAACCTTTCCCTGACCTCCTGCTCGGAAGGTTAACATGAGGTTAACACTGGAAAAGCAAATCAAAGCCAAAATGACACCAGTTACCTGTTCCGGTTTGTGTTGTTTTATGACTCCAGGGACCACATGCCTGACCGCCTGCCATCTGCCCCAGGGGAGTATGAAGTAATAATGTCTCTATTTCCTGCCTGGGAGCTCATTTCAACTCGTGCCTTTAAAAACAATGGAATAAATTTCTCTCTTTCAAGCTTTCATTGTGAACAGAGAAAATGAGAAGTGGAGATGATGATAACCTAATCACTGGACTCTTTTAATAAGCAGAATTTCCTCTGAAGTAGCTGGGTTGAACATCCGCCAAACAACAAAGCTCCCAGCATTTCTAATACCCGGTCAGCATGTCATGAAAGCAAATATGATGAATTGCTCTGGATTTGGTTCTTGCGTGGTATGAAAGCACCAACTGGTCATTAAAAGAAGGGTCACGTTCTTGTCTCATTTGCACTCATGGAAATCTGGTGCAACTCCATGGAGATGCTAAGCTTTGGCTTTGGAAGAAGGAATGTAACGTTAAAGCCAGGAGCAAGGTAGTGGAATTGGAAAATCTGGAGAGGTCAGAGTCTGCGTTGCACTGGGAATATTTCTTTGTGGTTGCTATTTCTGGAGAGGTTTGCCCAAGGTTCCCAAGGCAGTCTGTGGAAAGCAGGGTTTGACTCAGGACCTCCTGAATGCCAACACAGTGCCTTTGGCAGCCAGACACCAGCTCGAGTTACACATCTAAATACAGACTTAAGCGCCCTGCTTTGTGCACATTTGATGATCTGATATATAATCCCAAAAGAGGAATAATAGGAACCATAGGAAGCTGATTTCTCTGTGCAGCTCCATGCAGCCAGTCTCTTGATCCGTTTGCTTTCATCTCAACCAGAGGAATTTTTCATCTTCCATTTTATGATCTACTTTCATGACAATAGGTTGGGGCTGGGCAGTGGGGCTGCGTGTTCTCGTTCTAATGAGGACAATCAGAGTAGAGCAGTTATTAATCACCCAGTCATATGATCCATTAAAACAAATTCTTATTAACCACAAGACATATGTTTTTCTCCTGAACTCCGGAGATAATGCCTGAAAGCAGATGGGAGAACTGTGCTCACAAATTAAATTTGATGGGGCTTTTGAAAATAAATTAAGTCTGGCAGGCCTCTCCTCCTTTAATTAAGCTGCTGTGTAACTTTGAGAGCAAACTTGCTGCTTGCTACAGGTGTTGCCGAAGGGTCTATTTTCTACCTGTTTCTTTGCTGCTGGTTGCTTCAAAGTCCACGGGCTAAATCATCAGCTGCTGTAAAGCAACACAATCAGGGGAAGCTCTGGTGAGCCACTGCAGTCAATCTGGACTATTTGACTTCCAGCCAAATATTTCAGTGTTTTATTGCAACTAATGCTTATAAACTCAATTCTGACATATTTCTCACCATATTTCTCCATGGAGTAACTGAGAGTGACTGTTGCACGCTTTTTCCCCTGCTCAGGAGCATCTGCCTGTACATCGCCCTGTGCCCACAACAACACAGCTTTAAGGAACCTGCCACTGGGATTAAGTTGTTCTCATCCAACATTGACATGAGCACAAACTATGTGTCCAGAGAAGAGTGACAAAGCTGGTGAAGGGGCTGGAGAACAAGTCTTACGAGGAGCAACTGGGAGAGCTGGAGGTGTTTAGCCTGGAGAAGAGGAGGCTGAGGGGAGACCTCATTGCTCTCTACAACTACCTGAAGGGAGGTTGTGGAGAGGAGGGAGCTGGCCTCTTCTCCCAAGGGACAGGGGACAGGACAAGAGAGAATGGCCTCAAGCTCCACCAGGGGAGGTTCAGGCTGGATATTAGGAAAAAAATTTTCACTGAAAGGGTCATTAGGCCCTGGAACAGGCTGCCCAGGGAGGTGCCCAGACTTGCCTTCCTGGAGGTGTTTAAGGTGTGGGTAGATGAGGTGCTGAGGGGTATGTTTTAGAGATTGGTGGGAATGGTTGGATTCGATGATCAGGTGGGTATCTTCCAACCTGGTGATTCTATGATTCTATGATGAAAGCAGCTCAACAGAAAGCCCTGTGGGCAAATCCAATTGTCCACAGAAGGTCACGTCCATGGAATTTGCCCCCCCAAAGCCCTGCAAACTCCATGAACACTTTTTAAACAGCAGCAGAAAAGGTCTGGATTTCACCCATGCCACTCCAGCTGCTAAGGTTTTTAAAGCCAGTAAAAGAGTCAGTCATATACCTCACCAAATCTGAAGTTTCTAAACATTAGGCATGGGATTTCCACACTTTAAGTTTCCCAAAGTCTCCCTCTCCTGGTCACCAGAGGGGTGCTGTGCATCTCTTCTGCAGAGGCATGCGTGTCCCAGAGTAATTGGATCTCCGAGCTCATTACATACACCTTACATATGATATTGTGTCTCCGGTCTTTAGACACCTGCATGAGTCCTTGGGTGTAATCTCATTAATCATTTAGGCTCCTCCTGGTCTATAGAAGAGTCAGGCACCTTCAGGGACTGATTTCTTCCTACAATACAGACAAATTGCCCTTGGAGGCTCTCCTTCAGTGGCATTGATCACAGAAGCTCAAATATCCACCTACCTACCAGTCACCTAATTTCTCGTAGCCACATTTAGCTGAGATGAGTTGATTTTCCTGTGGATTGTTCCCTAGGTGAACACAGTGGGGGCTCAAACTAGCCCAAATAATTTCCATAAATACTCAAATCAATACTCTTGTGTTGTTTGGTGTTTTTTAATAGTATTTTCCCCATTTCTGGCAAGCACAATTCTGGAGGAAGGCATATCCTCACATAGAAAGGCAAGGTAAAATATTTTTCAGAGTTTAAATATAAGAGGTAGATTCACTTACACGCTACAGGAGAAATTTAAAGTCAAGACAAGGAGACTAAAGCGCCTCGGGAACAGCGAGTGATATATCAAAGGATTTCTATGCTACTTTCATATCCTCTTTTCATCCACAACCTTCACTAATCACTGCTATTTCCGTTACCTAAGAGGCCTTTTTTTGCCTTTAGAAAGTAGAATATGAATTGCTGAAGTATTTGGCCGGGCTATTTATAGAACACACAAAACTCACTTAGGGCAAGTTTAAGTACAAGGGACCAACCCGCCCTTTAGCCCTGGCAGAACATACATACGCAGCCTTAACCCACAGTAACGACAAGTTTAATCAGGGGAGTTATTTAAACACCTTTGTTCAATATGCCTGGAAGTACTAAAATGTGTACACAAGCATTTCTCAAGGGTGCTAAAACATAGCTGGAATGAGCAGTTATTGCACTGGCTATTTACTTCTCCTCGGTCCCAGAAGCTGTGGAGCTGTTCCCTCTGTCATACCAGGCAGTAGCCACACATTAAACTTTGAATCATAGAATCATAGAACAACCAGGTTGGAAGAGACCCACTGGATCATAGAGTCCAAGCATTCCTATCAAATTGATTGACAACTCTTCCCATCTTCCTCCATTTATAAGAATCACCCTTATCACTTGGATATAGCCGTGTTTCTTCAGTGTAATGGCAGCTGTGGATGTGGAACATTTTAAATAGAGGGACTAACTCTTACTATGGCTTATTTTACATTAACTATTTGTATCCCAGGTACTGAGGGACATGGTTTAGTATCTGATAGGAATGGTTGAACTCAATGGTCCAATGGGTCTCTTCCAATCTGGTGATTCTATGATTCTATGATAAATGACACTAAGGTACAGGCATTCCTGAGTGCTGGGGGAGAGGATGGACACAGGTCCCGCAGATGAGTAGACAGTCTCATTCTCTAGCAGTCAGCATTGACCTGACCCTCTGCCAAGGATACATGGACACAAAGGTATGGAAGGTTCTCAGCTATGTAAGGAGCCTCCTAACTTACAGAATCATGGAATCATTGAGGTTGGAAAAGACCTCCAAGCTCATCCAGCCCATTCGTCAGCCCAGCCCCACTGTGCCTGCTAAACTGTGCCGTGAAGTGCCATGGCCACACACTTTATGAACCCTTTCAGGGATGGAGATTCCTCCACTGCCCTGCACAGCCTCTGCCAGGGCTTCACCACTCGGTCAGTAAAGATTTTTTTCCTAATATACAATCTAAACCCTTATTTCCTCTCTTCCCATCACTTGCAACTTGGGAGAAGAGGCCAGCAGCCACCTTGCTACAACCTCCTTTCAGGGAGCCCTGGATTGCTATGAGGTCTCCCCTCAGCCTCCTCTTTTTCAGGCTAAACAGCTCCAGGTTCCTCAGCTGCTCCTTATAACACTTGTTCTCTAGACCTTTCACCAGCTGTGTTGCCCTTCTCTGAACACAAAATATATTGTTTTAATATTATTTAAATTATTTTATATGTACTTTAAGCCTTCAATGTGTGTATAGTTCAACAGTTCCTGTAAGCAGGTGACCTCGTCTCTAACAGCACTCCATAAATAATTCACCAAACCATGATCCAGGCAATCAGTAGGCAGCCTGAACACGAGGTAGCACACAAACCCAGCGGAAAACCTTGGCAGCCTGGCAGGAACCTACCCAGATGACAGGATAACACTTCGTGAGTTCCTCCTGTCCTAGAATGGTGCCCTAGCAGCAAGGAACCATCACAACGCTATAAATAGAGCACAAATGGCTCCAAATGGACACCAGCATTCTGAGCAGGGAATTAATTTAACATTGAAGCACCGTTTCAATATCAAAACACAAAGGCACACATCACTCTCCAAGTACCTTATGCCTATTTAACAAGCAGCCTTCACGCCCTGTTTTATGGTGATTTTTGTCTTTGTTTTTCCTTCTACATTTTGAATAAAAAGGTCTTTCCAAACCAGAACCCTCATGAGGTGCCAAAAGAAAACCTGCCCAATCAAAGGGCAAGAAGATTATCATGAGACAGTAAATAACAGATAATTAAACTCTCCCTGATCTTTAATATACTTATTTAAAATGGAGAAGACAACTAAGCACTTGGCAGACAGATTCCTCCCTCTTAAATATTACAGTGTCAAGGCAAAACTTGCTTACTAATTTAACAGATAATGAAGATTGTTTCTAATCTACTGATGCACTTGAACATCCTCTAGAATATACAGGAAATGGATGACGTGATTTAAATACAATCAACCATGTAATGGACCCTAAAGGACCTCAGAAACTGTACTGTCCAGCGTAGCTAGGTACAGTTCTGTTTCTATTTATGGTGCTCAACAGTTCCAACACTTCATCATGGAGTTCTGCTTATTTTTCGTTGGGACTGGAACAGCAAAATCATGGCTGTTTTCCATGTTTCTTACATCAAACTCCAGGTCTGCTCTGGAATGCAGCACATGCTGGTAAACGGAAACTACAGCAAGATCCAGGCTGGGATATTCCAGGGCAGGACAATTTTGCAGTCCTGATACAGATGTGATTTCCCAGAGATGGGTAACTTGCTCAAAAATACACTGTGTCTTCATGTCCTCTTAGGCCA